>VXBH01005616.1:77659-93131 GCA_013400035.1 Rynchops niger | reverse complement strand
AAAAAAAAAAAAAATAAAAAAATTAAGAACTAAACAGGACCCTTCTCAAGGTGGAAACAGACATTTGAAGCTGACCTCCAGTGGAGCGTTTCCTGGGCCGCTGGAAAAATCCCTGCCCCTTTGGTCGCAGGCTGTGGGGTGGGGGCTCCCGGGGGCACGAGCCCCCGCGCTGCCCCCAGCCCCGGCGCCTGCGTCGGGGTCCCCGCTCCTCCCATCTCCTCGCTCCCTTCCCGCGGGATGCCGCTCCGGGGGTGACTCCTGGGGATGCTGCCGGCGGCTGCGCCGACGCGCCTAACAGGTGGTTGGATAATTAAGTGTGCTTTATGCGCACAACACTGTTTTGCTCAGTGTAATTGCAGATTCCATATAAATAATTCACATGGAATTATTATACTGAGGACATCACCCGCCTCCTCATAATTTGCTTAACTGAAATAGGCTCTTTCATCACTAGCCGTGATTTGCTTTAAGACCGTGTACACACCATCCCTTACAGGCTGACTTCGGTGGAGATTACTGTAAATTTAATTAAGTTATGCAAATTGTTTGTCCACTCCGCGGTGGAGGGGTGTAAGGCCGCTGGACCGTGCAGTCTAAGGGCAGGGAACGGGGGCAGTTAGCCTGATGCCGCTGAAAGAAGCGGATTATTATTGATAATAAAATAATAATAGCGACCAACTTCGGAACGTGTGCGTCGCGCCTCCGCCTGAGGGTGGTTCTCGTGCTTTTCGCTGGACGTGTACACGGCGCTCTGCACCCCAGGTGGAGCGGGTGTCGCCTCCTGTCGCTACGGGAGACGCGGGTTGCGAGCGGTACCGGGTCTGCACCCTCCACCTGCGCGGCCCCCAGCATCCCGCCCTCCCCAGCATCCCGCGCCGCCGCTGCCCTTCTCCTCCTCCCCAGCGAGATGCCACCCAGCCTGGAGATCAGGACGGGGGCCTGAGCAGAAGGTGACCTTGTCTGGTGGCGGTAGGCATGCCGGTGGCTCCTTCCCGAGGCCGGCTCCCGAGGCTGCGGTTACCACGGCATGGCGGCTGCTGGCCCCGATAAGGCAGACAAAGCGCCATTTGCTGCCTGTCGCTATTCAGGAGCGCTCGCCGGGACGGGGCTGGCAGCCGGAAGAAAAAGATCGCTCCAGCCCTTTCTCCTGCATTCTCCCCTCCTTTCGCCGCCTCTCCCTGCTGGCTCCTGATCAGCCACAGCCGGGTGAGGGGCGCGGGAGAGCGATGCTCGCTGCCCTGCCGTGCCTCGGGAACCGGCCTCAGGGGGGGCTTCCCGGTTGGGGCCAGCACTGGGCAGGCCGTGGGGCACCACCGTCCACCAGGGCCGGGCTCTCGGCGCCGCCTGCGGGCAGCTGCCTGGCAGCCAAAGCACCGGGCAGCCTCCGCGGTGCTTCGTGTGGATTTGGGTGCTGCAAGCCCATGCCAGCGCCCAAGGACAGGGCGATATATTGGCGATGGCCATAATTCCTGCTTCGGAGCGGGTGGAGAAGTGTCCTGGTGTCCTCGGGACGATGGCCCGGCAGGGATGGTGGATGTCCTGGCCACCCTTTGGGGTGCTGGCGGGTGATCGGGGACCGTTGTTGATGGCCGCAGCCCTGATCCTCCTCCCAGCCTCCGTTCCCGTCACCCAGCCGCTGCCTCACCACCGAACGCTTGGCTTAGGGCCGGCCCGGGGGACGTTCTGCCCAGCACGAGAGGTGGTTTAGCCGTGGTGCTCGCACGTATGGGCACGTACGGGAAGAGCAAGCCAGGGCTGGGCGAGGACAGGGGGATATGCGGCACAGCCCTGCCCTGTCCTGGCTCCCATCGCTTCCTTGTCCCTTCTCCCGGTGCCACCCAGGGGACGGTGACACGTCCTGTACTGCTTGGCCGTGGCACCCCGTCGGAGGGGTCCGGTTGTTCTCAACTCAAACACCACCAGGAGCTCGCCCCTGCTGCCCGGGGAGGCGAAACCACTCTACAAACATTAATTAAGAAGGAGGCTTCAAACACCTCCGGGCAGCAGATCTTACGGTTGTCCCCATCTCGTGATCCAGAAGCTCCGGCACGGAGAGAATAAGCGACCTCTCCAAGGTCACCCGGCGTGCCAGTGACAGAGATGGATTCACAGCCCGGGAGGGGGCCTGAAAAAAATCTCCTTATCTTTATTTTTTATTGCATTTCAAAATAAAACACAGTTATTAAATATCATAATCCCCATAATAGATTTTAAACTTGAACTGCATCCAGAGATGCTAAATGATAAATATAGCTATTATCAGAATAAGCACTCGGTGAAATGGATAGCTAGCGTTTGTTTACTGAGCGTGCGTGCACACGGGCGGAGGCACGCCTGTGCGAGGGGGGAGACGTTTCCCAGCCGAATTTAGAAAGGGAGATTCTTTTGTGATAGCGAGTGGGCGACTTCGCCCCGGGAGATCACGGAGACAAAAATCCCTTTTTAAGGAGCTCGTGGCGCCTGCACCGGTGGCTCCCACACCGCTCCGGCTCCCGGACTGGGCACACCGGTCCGAGAGCAGGGCTGGGACGGAATCCCGCCCGCGCCAAGATGTGTTCAATGAGCAGCTCGAGGGGTTTGGAGGGGAAACGTAAAGTACCTGGAAGCATCCAGAGTGCGGCACCGAGCCCGGGGGGCCATGTCCCTGCCGGGGGGACGCTGCCTTTGCTCCTGCGCTGGGAGGAGGGTGCTGAGCCCCTGCGCACCCCGGCACGTCGGGGCACGGGGTCTGGGCGAGCTCAGAGCCCCAGCAGAGACAGCGTTAAATCCTGTCACGCTAAAGGTCACGGCCAGGCCCACTAAATGCCCCGCTTAACAATGGGGAGGAATATTTTTGTCGGTAACCTTTCGAGAAGGGAGTTTAATTGCATGCTAACAGCCGTTCACGGAGGGCTGCGAGGAGCGGCCTGGAAGCAAACGTTGGGAGTTTGAAGGGTCGTTACAGTCGGCGGCTCGGCTCGGCTCTGCCGGGCCAGACACGGCGCGTTTCCCCACGCGGCCGCTGCCAGCGCGTCCCCAGAGCTGCTGGGGCCACCAAGGCAGGCGCCGAAGGTGACGCAGAGACGTGTCCCGGTCAGGCAGTGCTGTGCGGGCAGCGGAAGGAGGGGTGGTGGGATGGAAAGGTTTTCAGAGGGATTTTTGGGATGAGGGAGCTTTCCTTCGCAGCGCTGTAACCTTCTTGCATGCAGAACGCAAGAGCTGCGGCGCACGGGGCCGAACCAGTGCCCCGTGGTGGTGGGTGCCGGTGGGCGTCACTGAGGAGGGGGGTCCCTGGTTATTTTGGGATGGAAGCAGAGCACCTGGGGGGCGCAGCTGCCACGCATTAGGGGGAGCCTTTAAAATGGTGCTGCCCAGGGCAGCTGGCTTTCAGCCGGAGAGACAAGGTGAGAGGAGCAGCAGCACCTTCCTGCAGGGCTCAGCCAGGTCCCCCAGGCAGAGCGGGGCAGGGGGGGCACTGTCCGCTGCGCCCCCTTCCTCCCCCCAGCCTGGCCAGCAGAGATGAGCCTGGGGTTTTCCCAAGGCCTTTTTGGAAGCCAGGAGGCTACTGTAAGGTACGTGTGGTGTTTTTCCCCTTTTTAGCCTGGTGGGGTGTGTAAGAGTTGCCGCAACTCGTCCTTCCGGTTCGTGGAAATACTCGAGGCCCACGAGGGAGCACAGGTAGCCACTAGTCCCTGTCCCTGAGCATCCGTGTGTCCTGCTGGAGACGGGCCGTTGGGACACCGGGACGGTGTCCAGGGCAGGGCTTCAGCCAGGGAGGTTTGGAGCAACGGGTTAAAGATTTCCCTGGGCCAGGCGGGGAGAGGCTGCAGCTCTGCTGAATGGACTTGCAGGTGGTGCAGGTGAAGGTGGTGCTGGTGATAATCGAGGGCTAATTATCTGCTGCTGCTGGCCGTGGGCCACCAGGTACCTTGGCTGGCACAGAGGAGAGGCCGAGCTGCATTCCTCCCTCTGAGGCTGGCCGGGGAGAGCCGCTGCCGCCAGTGATGCTCCCGGGAGGGAGTGTGCCTGTGGCAGCAGCCTGACCCCCCGAGGACGGGGCTCAGGATCTCTTTTGGGGGCAGGAAAAAGAGCAAGGTTATTTCTTTCAGTTCGGCTTGTTTGCTCTCGGCTCTTGGTTTGACTGAGCTGAGCGAATCACCCAGCTCCGAATGTGCTTCGCAAGCGCTCCTGCTCAGGCGGCGTCCCCTTCTCCCACCTGTAACGATCCCCTTGAGGTAGGACTTAAACAGGTTGTTGCCTCTCTCGGTACGCTCTGAATCTCATCTCTTCCAAAACTGCTTTGCTTTTATCTTTCTAGACTCTTAAATATCTATTTGCGTCCCCTCCATAATGTCCTGTTTCGGCTGTTGAGCACTTACAGTGCAGAAATCGATGTCCCCCTTAGTTGTGATGGCTGCGGGGAATTGCTGTGTGCTCTGCCGTTACCTCGGGGCTGCCTGGCCGGCAGCTCTGCCTGGAGGCCCCGGGGTGCCGCAGCGAGCCGGGAGCTCCGCACCCTCTGCGGGACGAGCTTCCCAAGGGCTGTTTGCTCTCGGGCGATCCGTGCTCTTCCCCTGCAGATGGGCAGTGGGGGGGTGGGCAAGTTTGCCCCATCCCTGGAGGGGTTCAGGGCCAGGCTGGACGGGGCTTTGAGCCGCCTGGTCTAGTGGGAGGTGTCCCTGCCCAGGGCAGGGGGTTGGAACTAGATGATCTTTAAGGTTCCTTCCAACGCAAGCCATTCTGTGATTCTAAGTTTTTTCCAAAACGGGCATCACACGCAAGAAGCATTGGCAGGAGAGATCTTGTATCTTGGCAAAGAAAAATGGCGTGGTGGAAGCAGAGCAGGATTTGGCCCCTTGAGTCTCTTTTTAAGGGTGCTGAGCACCCCTAGACCCTGTGAGTTGGGGGGAGCTTAGCTATTGCGTGAAGTTTTGGGGCCAAACGCTTCTGAGAAGCGCATGGGCCGTGGTTCAGGCTGGACGCGGCCGGAGAGGGGAGAGCTCGTAGAAACCTGCGCCGCCACCTGCAAGGTGTCAACGGCACCGCTGCCCGTGGGCATTAGCGGCCTTTGTTAACGAGCATCGGGATCTTCTGCTGAAGGGGATGCAGTCGCTTACAGCACCCTTACGGCGGTGGTAAATGGAGCAGGAGATTAAACGGGGGGCGATGTCGGTTGTGGGAGGGAGCAGCCCCCAGGGAAACCCGGGGCACCTCGGGAAAGGGCTGCTACGGGGAGAGGATCGGGCTCCTGGGGGCCTGCAGACGAAGCCTGTGGGGCTGGAAGGGATAACCCGGCAGGTTCCCTGTCCTGAGACACGGGGGGCTTTAGAGCGCCTTCCACCTCGCTGCGTGTGGGGCCACAAAGCTGGTGGCAGGGGAGCAGCTCGGTGTCCTGCCCGTGCCCCGGCTGGCTCTGCGGCCACCCCAGGGTGGCAGCCCCTCTCCTGTCCACCCGCCACCCCGCCCCGGCTTTATTTACTTATGTTGGAGCAGAAGCATCATATAAATAAAACGCTGCCATAAAAATGTCAGGAAAAGTTCAAACCTATTCATTATCCATTTCGCTCAGATTAAAATTTCCATCAAGGCTGCTTGGTTTTGACTTGGGTTGCTTTCCTTTTAATGAGCTTGATGTAGAAGGTAAAAGATGCTAATTCATCCTTACATCTCTATCATCTCCCAGCTTTTGCTATATAAAGCATCAAGGTCGCATTCTGGGGAAATGTCTTTTTACCAAAGGTGCCATAATAATAATGAAGAAGCAATTTGTTTCAGCAAACTGCCTACAGTAATGAAGCTTAATTATAACCGTGTTATTAATACTGCTGCTTAAGGTAATTCACTTCTGAGCGGGGCGCAGAACAGTAAACTATAATTTAAACAAGAATCGAGACCTAATTTAAATCATCAGATCTGCTGTGGAAAAAGGCAAACGGAAGGGTTGCGCTCGCCGGCGGTGGGCGCTTTCCTTTGGCTCCCGTGGGCTCCGGCGCCAGCAGCCAAACCTCCGCTGGCCCAACGGCCACCACGTGCCACCGGCCAGTCGGGGGCTGCAGAAGCACCGAGAGCGAGCCCTTCCCTTGGCCGGGGGGCACACGAACGCGTGGGCAGCTGTTACTGACCTCCGATGTGCCTGTAAAAGGCAAAAGGAAGGTAAAATCCACATATACCTGCCTGCAAAAAGCCTTCAGGGAGGGCTCCCCGGCAACTCCCCCCTGTCAGGCCGAGCTGCTGCCCTCGAACACCCGGCCCATCTTCTGGGATGCCGGGAAATGTACTAAATGCCACTTGTAGGGTGATGTGTTTTGGGGTTTTTCTTTAATTTTTTCTTTCACTCTGTGATTTTAGGGCCTGAAGACTTGGGATCCTTGCGGATTCCCAGCGCTTCCCATCACGCCGTTTCCTCCTCGCCCCCTCCTCCCCGTGCCCGGCTGTGCTCCTCGACTCCGGACCTCTCTTTTCCAGGGGCGGCATCTCCATCCAGCCCCCTCCCTCCTCGCCAGAGGCTGCTGCAGCAACTGCTTTGCTCTCAGATGCTCTGTCCTTTCTCTTCCAGGCCTCCGCTTCCCCCGTAACGAGCCGCCTTCCCCTCGCGCGGCAGTAAGCCCTGACATCCTCCTTCCCCGAATCCCTCATTATTTCTGTCTCTTCCCTGTGCTCTCTCACCTCAAAGCCTCCTCTCGGCTCCCTCTCCCTCCCGCGGCATCTCCGCTCTGGCACTGCTGCGGTTACACCGGCTCTGTGAAGCCAAATGACATGAGATGATATTTCTGCTTTGCCAGTAATAACGCTGCCGTGCGAACCCCGTGTCAGTGGGAAATGGAGGCAGCGTGCTCCTCTCTCTCCCTTCCCCTTCCTCCTGGGGGCTCGCCGCCGGAGCTGTGTTTCTACAGCCTCGCAGGCGAAACGCGCTCGTCGGCGCAGGGTGCGGGCGGCTGGGTTTGCTGCTTGCTCGGCGATTAGACCCCGGCTCACCCTTGTCACTGCCAGGTGTGGCTCTGCTCCGCGCGGTGACAGGCGGCGGCAGGAGGAGAAGTAAATAGGTGGAGTGTTTCTTCTCGGGAAGGGGAAAAAAACCTGCCTCCATCACTGTTCCACTTGACTGCAGCCTCCCGCAGGCTGTTTCATCTCATATTATCTAAGCTCCAAGGGGGTGTCCAATTTGAGGAACAATAACTATAAAGTCATTTACAGTCCCCCGCTGCGACACAGCACATGATAGCCTGTGTAAAGCAGCAAACAGCTTTGATGGCCTCTTCTGCGGAGCCGGGCTCGGGCAGCCGCGCCGGTGGGGTGAACCGGCCCCTCGGCAGCGAGGGGACAGACCCTCTCGGGAGGGGGCTGCCAGGGGGGGCGGCAGCTCATTTCACGCCCAGGGCAAGGCTGGGAGCTCCCGCATCCCTGCTGGGCCAGGGGAAGGTCACCGGGGCCACATCCCGGCTCACGCCGAGCCGATGTGCAGTTACCACCCGCGAGCCGCAGACCTTCTCCGCACCCCCGTTCTCCTTCCAGTTTCCCTCCGTCCTGCTGCTGTCGCGGGCTGCAGCAGCTGCGATGAGCCCGGGCGAGCGGCTCCCGCCTGCCGAGCTGGACCCAGGGCAGGAAATTGGGACAAATATGATAACGTCGTGTCCTGCCTTCAGCCATGTGCCGGAGGGCTTCCCCCTCCCCCTTGGGCTGGGGGGACCCGGGATGGGGCCGGAGCGTCGGGGGGGGCTCGGTGGCCGGGGACAGTGGCCGTGTGAGCCAGGAGGTGCCTGGGCACGGGGATGTGGCTCTGCTCCGGTTGCTGGCTGGACCCGCTGTCTGGGGGCAAATCTCCTCCCAAGGAAAGCCCTTCCTCCCCAGCACTCACTGGCTCACCCTGGTGTCCTCAGTCCTTTTCTCCTTTGCCTGCGAGGTTTTTTTTAAATAATTTTTTGAGGGTTATGCTAATGGTTAAATTAAGGGAGGCTTCCGGGGAGGGGTTGTGTTACAATGGCTGACTGGCCTTTGCCTTGGAAGCCTCGTCGGGGAGGCTGAGCGAGCCCCGGCGTGCCCGTGTCTCCCCGGGGAATCGGCTCTCCCTGCTCCGGGGTGACATCCCCGCTCGCCTCTCCCTCTGCGGCTCCCTGGGCCCCATGTTTCTTAGTAGATTTATTTCCATTGGAAATAACGCCTGCCTCGCGCCTGAGCTCAGCCCCCCTCCTCTGGTTGTTGCCCCGACTCCGCAGGCAGACGGGGATCGGGGGCAGCTGCTGGGAGACTTTCCCGATGCTAAACACGGAGCAAACGTCTCCGCAGTCACCTTCCAGCCCCAAGGCTGGCCTCCTGCCTGCCCCCCTGGGGTGTTCCCTCTGGGTCCGAGTGCATCCAACAAACCGCTTCCTCCTGAGATCGTTGTCAGCGTAGTTTCCAGAACGAAACGGCGATTCCTCTGTGTTGCCTAAGGAGGCTTTGCGCGAGCGTTGAGGGCGGGCTGGAGCTGGGGCAGGCGGCCACTGAGAGGTGGCACTGAGAAACACGGCGGCTCGGTGCCGAGGGGGGAGAAATCCGCTTGCAGCCCCCTTGCATGTCTTTGCCATAGATCCTCTCCGCTGGGAGCGGGGAGATCAGAGAATTCCATGTAGCCTCAGCTCCGCCTCGCCTCTCCGGACTCGTTCCGCTTGCTTCCCCGCCGCTTGCTCGTTTTCAGAGGGGGCTAAGGCGAGACACCCACCAGCACCCATTTGTGTGGCCTGGAGCTCCACCGTGATATTCCCGGTGCCGGCGCAGCTTCCTGGGCTGCCGTGGGTCCCGCGGGCGGCGGGTGCCTGCTCCGACGGCACACTTCACAGCCGTGCTCCTCAACTACAGCCTTAATCCCTGATAAGAGACTTGATCCCAGCGGGAGAGAGTCCACTGGCAAACGCTGCGAGGGATATAAAGCAGCCCAGCGGGGCTGAAGGCATTACCTAGAGATTATTTTAAGAAAGCCGGGGGAGGGGGACGAACCAGGGAAAACTTGGAGTAAACCCCAGGTACTGAGTTTCTCTGTGCGTTCGTGTCACCTTGCGAAACGCCCGGGACTTCCCAAGCCCTCCTCGCACTGGGATTTCAGATGGAAAACAAAGTCTAGCGCCGGGAGGTGGTGGAGGGTGTCGGGGAAAAGGCGGTGGGCTTCCCTCCCCCGCGCTCCCAGCGCAGCAGCGGGACCCTCGCCAGGCGGGAGCTGCTGCGAGCCCTCTGCCAGGGGCTGCGGAGCCGAGGGGGGGGTCGCAGCCCTGCTCCAGGTGACGCTTTCTGTATCGTCATTACGCCTCCCGCTCGCCTGCTGTCCCTGGGCAGAGGGGCTTTATCCCGAAAACGCGAGGTGAGGTGCTGGATTTCCCTCGCACTGCTTTATGTGCTGCTGGAAGAGGGCTCCCGAGGCCAGCGGCAAGGTGGGCTATGGAGCCTTCCCCCCCGCAAGCCCAGCGGTCGCAGGACGGGGCGTCACCATGCCCCCTCCCTCCGCAAATTGGACCGAGGTGAACGTTGGGAGCACAAATAGTCACGGATACACCTGTTAAACGGGGTTTAGAGAAATCCTTCTGCAGAAATACTCTTGCTAGGGCTGTTTAAAGACTAAATTGAGTCAAAATGGGGAAGTCCGTGACAATTTATATGGATGTACTACATGATTCAGTACTGGGGGAGAGGGATGAACCTATTACAGTAATTAACGTATTGCACATCAAAGCAAGTGTGCTAAAGGAGCTTTTCCGTGCGGCGGTTCTAGTCAGCGTAGGCAGAAAAATGGAAAAACCAGGGGGAATAAAGCGTGCCCTGCCTGCTGTGGCTGCCCTCGGGTTTAAGGTGTCTCCCCAGAAGGCTTTCCCGGGGGCGGGCGGGCTGGGACACCCTCCCCGGCTCCACCGGGACCTCCCCAGAGCTTCTCCCGCACCCCGGGCTGCACGGAGGGCGGCGGGCAGAGCATCCGCGGCTGTGCAGCGCGGGCCCAGCCCTCGAACAGTTTGAGAAGGGGAGAAAAAGTAGTCAGCAGGGACTGCGGGAAGAGCAGAAGTTTTAATTGGGTTTTATCTATTAGTTAATCTGGAAGTATTTCGGTGACAATTAGGTCAAAGCCTCTGGCATATCTGCGAAGCAGCCATCCATCATTAGCCCTACCTGGGCTTGCAAAGTGGTATTTATGAGTTTCCAAGCGGCGAAAAAGCCCTTCTCAGAAATTAAGGTGAAAAGCACACTCTTGACCATGGGGGGAAGGCTGTCAGCTGTGATTGATGGCCGGGAGCGGGGAAGAACAGCTGTTTATTGGGTCCAGCAAGGTTTGGAAACCTTTGGCTGTCGGCAGCAGCTGGGCCGGGAATGAGCCGGCGGGAGGGTTTGTCCCGAAGGGCTGAGTGCGGGATCGCTCCCATCCTTCGGAGCTGGGGCTTGGGCAGAGCTTGGCACGGCCGGGACAAGCGATGCCGGCAGGTCCGCGCGGGACAGGGGCGGCCTCCGGGGAAAAGCTATCCCAGCATCCCTCGGCTGCCTTTCCCTCTGGGGCTGGTGTGCTCCACCCCGGCTGAGACGGCGTCTTAGAAGGGGATGGAGCTACCTGGCCTCTGCCTGACAAGCCGAGGAGTCAGGCTATTGGCTAAAAACCATATTTTTCAAATTTCAAGACAGTATGTGTTCCGGAAAGGAAGTTAATTTAGTGCATGGAAGCAAAGGCTTGGAAAGCTGCGATGAACCGCTTTTTTTGAACTGTGGCAACGAAATGTTTCAGTTGGTGTTACCTGGATTTTGGGGATGTTTGCTTGTTTTCCTTCCTCATTCCCTGCCATTTTTCTGGATCTTGAATTGCTGGTTCCCTTCAAGATGGACTTTATTATTTTTATTCTTTCAAGTCCTTGGCAGGTAAAAGAATCATTTCTTCCCCAGTTTGAGTTTTCAGGTGAATCCCCCGGCTGTGGAATTCACTTGGATCAAAAAGAGCCCAGGGCTGCTGCCCTGCAGGGCACCGCTCATGGCGGGTTTGCTCACTCCGGCCACGTCGGAGGCTGTGCGTCGGGCGGGGGGTCGGGATTGTCCCCAGGGAGCCGGGCAGAAAGCCTGGGAAGTTGGATTTGCTATTGGAGACACTCAGGAAGATGCGGAGGAGGCGCTGCCGTAGAATTCCTGGGTGCGGCAGTTCCCGAGGCGTGCAGCGGGAATGGTGGGCAGCATCCCGTTCCCAATGGATACTGCTGGGATAAATCTGTTCATTCAGCAGCTGCGGGAAGGGCCTGGACAGCTCGGTCCTGCCCACCATCCCGAGCCCCGGGCAGCGCAAAGCCCCGTGGGCAGAGCGAAGGGCTGCGAAGATGGGCTGGGAAAACCGACTGGGTCGCGTCTTGGGGTGCTTTGCACGGGATGAGCAGCGTGGAGCAGGAATAGCAAAGCCAGACCTGGCCTGCCGGAGGATTTGGAAGGGTTTCCAAGCAGGAAGGCAACCACCATGTAAATGAGTCCATTTTGGGTCTTTTTTGTGTGTGTGGGTTTTTTTTGTGGTTTTTTTTTTGTTGTTGTTTTTTTCTTTTTTTCCTTAAATAATTCGCATTGAAGAAATGTTAATTGGGCATCCTTTTAACAGCTTGTTCTCACCCTACCAGCTCTCCGGGGAGCAGCAGGGGACACGGGGTGGCCGCAGAGCACACCTGAATGTGCAGCCGGTGGCCAGGAAGAACCAAGGGGTGGCAACAAGCCTGTTCCCAGCAGGATGGAGCCGGGCGGGAACGTCTCCTCGGAGGCAGAAAACGAGCGAGGGAAGGGCATCGTGAACTGGAGCTGAACTGGAGAGGCGGCGAGGGAATAATCGCACTGAAATTACAGGTGAGGCGCGGCCGGCTTCGCTTTCGGGCGCCTTTGAGTGGAGCCTGCGGAGCTCGGATGCGGGCGGGGGCGGGTGGGTTCCTGAGGTGTTCCTGGCAAAAGCAAACCCCCTCGGCCCGTGGCCGGGCAGCCTGCGAGCGGCCGGGCAGCCAGGAGCCCCGCGCTTTTAATTAGCTGCAGCGGAGGCTCTTCAGCAGTAAATGTATCGAGCTGCCGGGCACGCTGGGTACACCCCTCCTCTAGGTTAAGTGGTAATTACTCCTAATTAGGAGCAGATAAATATTTTATATGCTTTGAACTACTGCAAGTGACCAGCGGAAACCCAGAGGTGCTGGAAAATGTCTCCTCGCTGGCTGCGAGTCCTTGCCACGGGCACCCCGCAGGGTCCCCTCAAGGGACACCGCAGCTGCTTTGGCTTTTGCTGCTGCCACCGCCGTGTCCCCGCACGGGGACAGAAACCGGCACGGGGGTCCTGCGTGGGTGGGGGGCCGGCAGCACGGTGCTGAAGCTGGTGTCGTTTTCGCCTGTGGGTCACTCGTAGGTGGGACTGCTCCTTCGAGGAGGTGCCGGTCCCTCCGGTGTCCGGGTGTATTATAGATGAAGGGTGTGCGTAATCACGGAATTTTTGCGGAATTTTTCAGAGCTGGAAGGGACCTCTAGAGATCATCTAGTCCCACTCCCCTGCTAAAGCAGGATTGCCCAGAGCACATCACTCAGGGATGCATCCAGGTGGGTCTTGAAACTCTCCAGCGAAGGGACTCCACACCCTCCCTGGGCAGCCTGTGCCAGGGCTCTGTCACCCTCACCGCAAAGAAGTTCTTCCGTGTATTTGAACGGAACTTCCAGTGTTCCAACTTGTGCCCATTGCCCCTCGTCCTGTCACTGGGAACCACTGAAAAGAGCCTGGCTCCATCCTCCTTCAGCCCACCCTTTAGAGACTTGTAAACATTAATCAGGTCCCCCCTCAGCCTTCTCTTCTCCAGGCTGAAGAGTCCCAGCTCCTTCAGCCTTTCCTCATCAGGGAGGTGCTCCAGCCCCTCCGTCATCTTTGTTGCCCTACTCTGGGCTCGCTCCAGCAGTTCCCTGTCCCTCTTGAACTGGGGAGCCCAGAACTGGACACAGTATTCCAGTTGTGGCCTCACCAGTGCAGAGCAGAGAGGGAGAATGACCTCCCTTGACCTGCTGGCCACACTCTTCCGTACGCAGCCCAGAATTCCATTGGCCGCCTTGGCGACAAGGGCACATTGCTGGCTCATGGATAATTTATGGTCTACCAAGACCCCCAGATCCTTTTCTTCAGAGCTGCCTTCCAGCAGGTCCACCCCTAACCCGTACTGGTGCCTGACATAGGCAGGTGAAAAGCCCAGAGGGATTTCGCACACCTGTGAAGACGATGGTGGAGGCTGAATTCCTCTGCTGGGGTTTCACGCGAGTCAGTGGAGCCCCATCCAAAGGGAGCGTAGCCCGGGCAGGCGCTGCCAGGCTCTGTCCTCCCGCGCCGCTGCTGCAGAGCGCTCGGCCTTTCACCGGCCAGCCTTCTCCCCCAGCTCCCTTTTGCTCCCTGCATCTCCAGCTCCCGAATCGCAACGCCCTCGGTCGCCCCTGTTTTCAGCCCCCCCAGAGCAGAAGTGGTCGTCCATCCGTGGGATCCTGGCGTGACTGAGCTCCCCGCCGTGTCTCGCAGCGCGGCCCCGGCGGCAGGTAGTTGTCCCCCGGCCCTTTGGCACCTTCCCTGCGTCGGCCAAGGCGGGCGGCGATCGCCGCCCAGCTCGCAGGGATGCTGGCAGCCCTTGCGAATGCCCGGAAATATTGTGCGCACACCTGGAATTCCTGCTGTCCCTGGGATTCCCGCTCCTCCGCTGCCGGCCCCGGGAAGGCGTCCCGGTCGGGAGGAGGGAACGCAGCCGCAGCTTTGCCTTTTACTACGTTTCTGTTCTGTGATAAACAGCGGTGGGTATTCGTTATTATTGAAACACCCCGTGCTTCCGAAGCCTTATTGAGGCGGCGTTTTTCCCCGGCCTATGTTGGAATTGACAGTAAGTGCAGCCGCTCTACGGTCAACATTTGGTTCCTCTCACCCACAGGCTGCAGTGCGAATTAGGGGAGGTTTTTCCCTTGTTATCCTGCGGAGGTCAGGCAGAGCAATTAGCATTTTGCAGAGATCCAAGAATAGCGAGGGGTGAGCTCAGGCTGCGGGAGCGTGGGGGGAGCTCCCCGAAGCCGCGGTCCCCCGCCGGCCGGGCTGGCTGAGAGGTGCCCCGTGCAGAGGATGGAGAGGAAGGAGCAGCAGCCTTCATCTCGGCTGGGGAGGTGGTGGAGACCTCGCTCCCAGGCGGTGCCCTCTGCCGCCTTTGTTTTCCTCAGCCCTCGGCAGCAACCGCGAGTCACGCACGTGCTCCTCCAGAGCGAAACGTCGAGCTTCGCGGCAAAGCTTTATAACGGCATTAATTAACGGCGGGCTGGGGTGGGCGCCCTTGGCCGTATGCCCTCGGGCAGCAGCCTGCGATGAGCTCCCCAAGCACTGACGGGCCCGGGCAAGGAGCGGTGTAAAAAAGGGCACCGGAGCCTGCCCCGCTGTATTTGCACAGTGCGCGACTCGAAGCTTCCCAGGCTCTGAGATCGTAGGATCAAATTAAAACCTTTTCCTCCTGCGAGCTGCCGCCTCGCTGGGACGAAGAGCTCCGCAGCCCCCGCTCGCCGCGGCGGCTGCCACGCGGGCCCAGCCAGCGCAGAGCGGGTCCCTGCCGGCGGGCAACGGCCGGCAGAGCTGCTCTTGTGCTTCTGCCCGCCCCGCTCCCTCGCTGGAGATGCTGTCTGCAGGCTGCTCTCTCTAACTTTATTTAGATCTTCCGGCATTAATTGCAAGGAGAAGGGCTCAAAAGTTCAGAATGGGAGAGAGGGATCTTTGATGTGGGAGGCTGTTGGCTCTGAATAAAGCTTTATATTATTATGTAAAACATAAAGGGCATTGGTTAGAAAACCGTGCTGATTAATTTAAGAACTCTCTCCGCTCGGGCTCTTCCCCCTCCTTTGTTTAACAAGCGAGGGGGAGGCAGAATCGCTTGAGAAATGAACCTTTTCCTCCCAGGCTGGCGGCGGAGGACTTCTCGCGGAAGGGAGAGGTGACACCACCGCCCGTCCCATCCCGAAGGAGCCGGGGGACATCGCGGGCGGCAGCGAGGGCAGCTCCGTGCAGCTGGAGGGGACTGGTACCCACCGCGTACCCACCTGCCCAGGTAGGCTCTGGGGGGGGTGATGCCTGGCTGTGTCTGTAGCCCCCCTGTACCCCCCGAGGCTGCTCCTCTGCCAGGGCCTCTTGCCCCGGTGCTGCCGCCAAAGGCGTAATGAGAAAAACACACCCTTCCCCCCCAGAAAATCAATAGGGAGACCTAGGGGGTCACCTAATTGGATGCTGCTCACCGAGAGGCCCTTGCAATAAGAAACCCAACCGCACCGCTTCAGACTGTCTGCCAGATCATAAATCATATTCCGAGCCCGGCTCAGCCTTCTCTCCGTCTCGCTGCTTCATTGATCCGATGTCGCCGCTCTCCCCTGCATGAGAGAGCAGGCGGCCGAGGGGGACGCGGCTGCTGCCGGGCCGAGCCGTGCCGATCCAGGCTCCCAGGGATGTCCTTTGGTTGGCTTCCTTAGCAAGGAAATAGTTGGGTTTTGTTGT
>VXBH01005616.1:53025-76385 GCA_013400035.1 Rynchops niger | reverse complement strand
CTTTTGTTGGCTTCCTTTAGAAGGAAATAGGTGGGTTTTTTTTTTTTTTTTTTTTTTTTTTTTTTTAGTGAGGAAATCACTTGGGTTTCCTTATTTATTTGTTTGTTTTGGCGCTGGCTTTGGAGACACTCCAAGGATGTCGGCTAAACAGAAACTAATTAATTGGCGGTGCTTGGCTCTGCCTAGCCGCCCCCCGTCTGCGCGGAGTGGGAACCGCTCTCCTCCCGCAACTCACTTTGGTTCTTCATCTCCACAACCCCAGCCCCCCCTTTTGTGCTCAGCCTGCTTTTTTCTGGGCTGGACTCAAAAGCCCACTTCCCCGGGAAAAAGCCATTCCCGATAAAATCCCATAGGTATATGCATGGCCACGGTGTGCATCCCTTGCAGGAATTGATCGAAATCAGCCTCTTCTCGTCCTCCTCCAGATGAGTAGAGCTGGGATCTGTTCCTCTTGTGCTGGGCTGGACCTTCCCACCAAAGCCGGTGGGAGCCAGGGAGCAGGCAAGGAGCACTGCTGGGAGGCATCCCCACGTTCCCAGTCATCCCCGAGCCCACCTCCCCGCTCCTCCCTGGGCTGGACCAGCCCTCCTGGTTCGGAGCTGCTGCCACCTCTCCCACCATCCCCAGGCAGGTCCTGCTTCCGTAAATCTGAGCCCGAGTGATTTAGAAGCCGCTTTGCCTTCCCTGCTTGCCTGACAGCCGGCACACTCCCACCCGCTGAGTCGCCTGCCCGAGGGGAGCGCGTCCGGCTGCAGCAGGAGGACGGGAGGAGGGTGGGGAAAGGGGCTGACGTGCAAAACGGTTGAAAATACAAAACCATTGGCGGGGTCGGAGCGGGGGTGGGAATCTGTGTTGAAAACCCCCGAGCGGCGCTGAGGCGGCTGTCCTCTTCAGGATGCTTCTCTGGGACGTTGTCCTGCAGCCAGCAGCAAACCCTGCACAAAATCGATGGCACTCTCCCCAATTATCCTGCAATTAAAAAGGAAAAAAAAGCCCCTGTGGCTCATGCGCCTCCTGTTTCTATAGGGCCGCGAGAAGCGGCGGGGGTCAGCGGTGCTTCCAAGCCCGGGGTGGGAGCCGGGAGCTGCAGATAAAAGCCACTGGGTCCCGGAGGCGCGCGGGGCTCTGGCTGCCCGCACCGCCCCCAACGCACATCTACTGCCCCGTCCTTGGAACGACGCTCGGAACCTGCTCGAGGGCCTGTGGGCTGCCCCGCATGCACCCAGAAGGATTGCTCGGAGGGGAGCAGGAATAATCACCGCAGACCCAAGATAAAAAAAAAAAAATAATAATCAAAGACTAATCCTAAAAACTCTCCTTTAATCTTTGCGCTTCCAGACCTAGTCTCCCTTTCATCTAGGACTTTGCTGTTCTCTAGTTATTCTACAGCTATAGAAACCACAAGGCTAGAAGAGGGTAAGAAAAAAAAAAAAAAAAGATTAAATTAATGAGCAGGTAAGCAAGTTTATTATTTTGTCTGATCCTTCCTTCCTTCCTGCTAATTTCTCTGAGCCCATTCGGGAGGTAGAGCCCACCGTTAACTTGGATATAGACCGTTGTATCCGTTCTCTTCCTCGAACCATTTGTCTGAACAATATTAAGGTCCAAGTTGCACAGCAGCCCCAAGGAAGTGCGCGGCGAGGGTGTATCGGCCAGGCTGGGGCGTCGGACGAGGAAAGCGTTTGCCTGCATCAAAATAATGAACGGGATACTTCGGGCTCCTGGTAATGACATCTGGGCCACGCCGTAATTACGCAGTGTAGCAATAGCGGCAGCGGGCGCAGCACCCGGGGAAAGCGTCTCGCCCGCGGGGCCTTCGGAGCAGATGGTGCGGAGTGAACCCTCGCCAGCCGAAAGGATGGGAAGAGCGGGGAGGATGCTGGGGAAGCGCTACGGCCTCCCTCCCCGCTCTGGGAAAAGCCTGCCGTGCCTCGGAGATGAGTGGGGAGAGACGTGATGCCCGCGTAGAAATGGCTGGGCATCCTCCAGCCTGTTGGTGACGGCTGGCCTGGGGCTCACTTAGGGATTAAGGTCAAGGTCAGAGATCTCTGCTCTGGGCGTGTGAGCATCGTCTCCGCAGGACTTTGAGATGTCCTGGGCGGTATCCTGCATCCAAGCAAGGGCACACAATAGTTTAAACTGGAAATGTGGAACGCGGTAGGAGGCAGGCATCTGGGTGCGAAGCTCACCCTGGCTCTTACCTTCAAAATATTGTGCTTTCCGAAAATGTTCTGACGAGGTGTAGCCATTCGCAGCTCCCCAGCGTGGTGCGCGGGGTGCCCCGATGCTCCGGGCACGCAGGGCCGTCTCCGCAGGGGGAGAGGCCACATCGATGCCGTTGGGAAGAGCGCGTTGCCACATCCTGGATCCCACGTCTCGTTAATCCAGCGAGTGAGCGGCCGGATGGCGGAGGCGATGGATCGGGCCTCGGTGGGAGCATTTTCGGCCGGGGCTGGGCCGCTGCCAGGCGGGGAGTGCTGCAGGAAGAACGGCCGCCCCGCAGGGGTAGCTGTGCCGGGGGGAAATGAGCTATCAACTCACAGAGCTTGTGCGGCCGCGGCAGCCCTCGATGACCCGTTCAGAAAAGCACTTGGAGCGATAGATGCTCGAGCAGCGGGGTCTGTCTTGCCAGCTGATAAAGCTTTAGCTTAATAGTTACGAACTGGAAATGGGAAACAGCCTGGTTCAACGCGTGCCGTGCTGATGGCTCGGGGTTTTCAGCCTTCCTGCTCTACAGCAGTGGTTTAAATTAATTCTCCTGGGGCCCTTTGTCATCCTTGTGGGTCAACACCCGTCCTGTGGAACCGAGAGCAAGCATCGGACCAGGCTCAGCGTCCCTGCTGTCATCCGTATTGCTCTTGCCTCTTCCCTTCTCCCTCCCTGGCTTGGCAGCCCCAGCAGGGCCCCCCCAGGGAAGAAGATGAACAAACATTTACAAGCCATTTACCAAGCGGGCACTTCACCACCAGACAGCTGGGTTCGTAAATCCTCCAGCCCCTTCCGGCCGGGAGCAGATTGCTGCCTGCCCTCCACGGGCTTTGCTCTGAATGGAAGTACGGCCGCTGCACAAGGCCCTGCAGAGAGAGGTCCCGGGGATGGACCCGCGGGCATCCTCCCACGCCACGTGCCAGCATCTCCTCCGCTCCGGCGGGTAGATGCTGCTCTGGGGGGTAGATGCTGCTGCTGAGCCAGTGCAGCCCCCGCAGAGGCAGGAGGAGCAGCCCCAGCCCCCTGACTCCCCACCGCGGGCACAGGCGGTACCGGGGGGGTCTCCACCTGCTTCTCCCCTGGGCCCGGGGTGTGCTCCTCTCCCTCGCCTAAACTTTTGTTTCTAATGATGTTTGCCGCAAAGCTGTTTTCCTGCTTTGTTTCTTTCCATCTACCGCCTCCTTTCAGTCCAATTAGTGCCTTGTTGATGGTGCCTTGAATTTCAGTGGTGGCGTGGGTGCGACCCCTGACTTTGAGGTCTGTCTCTCGCACCCCTGGAAGGCGCCGACAGGTTCCTTCGTTTCATCTTCGCTTGCCGGAGCCGTCTGGGCTTCTCTGAAGTGTTGGTGCTGTCTCCAAAGTAGAAAGCTTTTCAATTAAGAAACTTATTATTTTTAGGGCTCATTAAAAGAGAGAGAGAAAGAGCGGGGTGTTTTTTGGTTTTTTTTTTTTTTCTTCTTTGTGGGTAATTATTATTAATGGCCTTTCTTTTTAGCAGAGGTTTTTTACACTTGCAAAGAAGGGGAATGCTGCGCAGGGGGGTGTAACTGGAAGTGACGGAGAATGATGTCTCTTACATGATTTCATTAGTGGCAGAACCCATCTGAGGGAATACGCCATGGGGACGCGGCCGGGCGTGATCCCCACCTCCCGGTGTCTCCTGCCACAGCGGACCCCGCCGCAGAGCTCTGTGGGGCCGGCGCCTGCCCGCCGGGGAAAGGAAGAAGCTCAGCGCTGGGAGATGCTGGTTCGTGCCTTGATCTCCCGCATCTCCCCGTTAGCTCTGGAAAAGGGCAATCTTCCATTTCCACAGAGAGCCTTTTGTCCCCGTCCAGCCCTGCAAGCTCACCAAGGAAAAATTCCAAGAAACTGGATGTAAAGCGCAGCTGGGGCAGGCGGACGAAGGCTCGCTGGAGTCTGCCCCGTGCAAGCCACGCACCGCTCGCTTCCCCCTCCTCTGCCAGCCTCCCCCTTTCCCTCGGCACCAGAGCATCCCCAGCACACCGCCGCGCGTGACCCGCTTCTCTATCCAGAGCATCCGCTGCTGCCTGAAAGCTCCTAACGCTGCAGTAATCCCGGGTGATCGGAGAGTCCCGCACCCACCCAGAGGCCCGGAGCGATGCCCAGGGACGGGAGAGGTGCTGCGGGCAGAGCGCGGCACAGCGCATCCCTCTGCCGGGCACCGGAGGCTGGCGAGCTCTGCCGGAGCAGAAAGCAGAAAATGGGCCACGTCTGCAGGAAGGCCACGTCTCCGCCTGGGCCTCGCTGGGAAGCTCGAGCTGAGCAGGATGGCTGCAAACGCCGAATGCGGGAAATCCCTCTGTCCACCAGAAGAAAGAAATGGAAAGGGTCGGCGGTGCAGAACGGAGAAGGGGTCCCAAGGCTCTCCGGAATGCAAGGACGTGCCATTTGCTGTTAAGATGCTTTGTTGTGGTGACCCCGTGGTTTTGTTCCCCTTGGAAGAAATCCATTCCCCGAGCCAAATCCGCCAACTGCACCTACACTTAGCGGCACGGAACTCCTCCCGTGGCTCTGTGCTGCTGGAGGATTAAAAGCACTCACGGCGCAGCGGCTCTTCAGCAGGCACGTCTGCCTAATCTTTCTTTCCCTGCTCTGGTGAAGGGGGACAGATCGAACCCCCCGCAAATGCCCCTCGGGGGGGCATCCCCCTGTCCGCCCCCACTGCTCTTCTCACCCCGGAATCCCGGGCCGGGCTCTCTGCGAATGCAGGTGGGAACGTGGCGTCACCTACATCCCTTCTGCGGTTCAGGAGCGCTTTGCTGCGAGCGACAGCCGGAGAACCGCTTTATTGTTTTATTTTTATGATCTTTTTAATGAAAGCTGAGGCTCTGGAGAAGGATGGAGAGGCCTCTCGATGACCCCGCCAAACTCTCCCATTACCCTTCAGGGATGGGCAAACACCCACGCCGATAAACACTTGACTAATGGACAAGGCTCTACATCATAAACATTGCCTCCCCGTTCCCGCTAATTGTCCTCCTTGTCACCGCTCCTCACAGGGTGACAGATGATTTGGTTTTAATGGAGATCAAATTCCCCTGTCACTCCTCAGTAATCCCTCTAAGCCAAGGATGAGTCATGGCGACAGGACGGGGCGCGGGGGGAGCAGCCGTCGGGAGAGACGTGTCCTCTCTACCTGTGTCATCCATAAGAGCCACGCAGCCCAGTTTCCCCCCCAGGAATATTTTCTCAGCCAAAGCCGCTTTGTTTCCTGCAGTAGGAGCAATCTTTATCCTGCCCTGCGCCGCAAGACCGAGCGAAGGCTTGCTAGAATTAAAAGGCAACTCATTTAAAACTGATGCAAGAGCAGCAGTTAGATGATTACCTGGGAAACTCACGGCTCCGGGGTTGTTTTCCACTGATGATTTGGTAATGATTAAAAATATGGCCGGTAGTACTTTTGTAAGTGGTCTATTAGACCAGAAGCCGGCCAGCCTGACAGCCTTCAAGCGAAGGATGCACGCCCAAACCCTCCCGAAATCGCAGGTCTTGTCTGCACGGTGGATTTCCTGAAACTGAATATTAAAGGAAAGAAAGCACCAAATCCCCGAGCCCTCAGCTGATGGCGAAAGAAAACCTAAAACCACCCCCAGCCTGTTATCCATGTGGCAAAGAGGGTTCTTCCCGTGTGGAGGAGGGAGCGCGGCGGCAGGACAAAGTCCTGCATTATCTCCGGCATTCACACGGCGGTTCAGAGGAGCTTACAGAAAACCTTCATTTACCAGAGGCCACGGAACGTCGCGCGACGCCTGTTACAAACTTCAGATCTATAGAAAAAGAGAAGCGTAACAGATGCGCGGCAGTGAGAGCGGGAGAGAGGAGAGCATTGACCCCGGGCCCCGGCAAGAGCCGGGAGTTTCTTTAGATACAAAGAAAAAAGTAAGAACTACTATGATTGCTGCTAATGTGATCTGAAAGAAAAATTTCTTCTCAACCCCGAGGCTGTGGATTTAAGCGTAAGGTAAGGAGCAGGACGCGGCGACAGCCTGCCCCCGGCCTGGGCAGAGCCTGCTGGCCCCGGCGTTGGCCCAGCAGGACAAAACGGTGGCCGCGCCGGGGACTGTCTTCTCCCTCGGAACACAAAAAGGCACCGAGATCTACCTGGAAGGTTTGTCCGGAAGGAAATGAAACGAACCTCTCTTCAAAAATTATCTCGGTGAGTTAATGAGGTACCAAGGCTGCGAGATCCAGCTGGCTGGGGGAAAAAAAAAAAAGAGTGATCNNNNTGATCTTCCAGCTGAGATTCGCCACCAGCCTCCCGGAGCTGGGGAGTTATTAAAAATCTGGCACCGGGAAGAGCCCCCTCTCCGCCTTACCGCCTCCTCTTGCCCAGATGATGATTCTGGGGTTTTCTCGGGCATTTTCATTTCAGTGAAGAAAATACGCGGGTTTGTTGTTTACTTGGTTGGTTGGTTTAAACCCCTAAGTTAGCTCCTCCTCTGTGCTTTGTCTTGTTGTCTATTTTTTAGCTGCAGCTGCAATAAAACCGAATATTAATTTCCTGTGTGAAACGGCGCGTTCCGTTGCGGGGTGCCTTGCAGAGGCGTACCTGCGTGCCCTGACGATGTGCAGCCTGCGGCTCCTGCGAGGCACGAAGTGGCGTTTTGGGAAGGGTCTCAGGTGAGCTGACGGTCAACGGGGGGGTACCACCCCCCCGGGCCTCCCTCAGCCTCTGCGTCTGCCGGGGTTTAAGCCCGAAACGCGGCTGCTGGGAGTGTATTTGCGGAAACGGCGTCTGCTGGGCGCTCTTCTGCTGACGTTGCGGAGGTGAGAAGCGGAGCGGTGAAACTGGGCCGGCAGCGCTTAAACCAGCAGCGCTGCCCTTAGCAGGAGCGTCCTTCTCCTGGGAGGTGATTTTATTGGGCTCTTTGAGCAGGCAGCGCTGGGAACGCGACCTTGTCCAGGCCGGGAGCACACGGCTGCGTCCCTGCTTGGGCGCGCTGGAGAAGGCGACCCGCAAGGGAAGGGAGCGGGCATGCTCACGAGATACCTGCCCTGCCAAACGTACGGCGTTTAGAAAGAGGAAAAAAGGAAAAAAGACATGAAAAGATGGCATTTGGCCTCTCCAAGGACACCGGGGACAGATGAGAAGAAGTGAGTTGAAGGAAGTGGAAATCGAGTCTGCCGGGCAGCTGTTCCATTGCTCGAAGGGCGATGCTGGAACCGGCCACCGAGGGAGGGCAAAGGGCCCCCGTGGCTGAGGGTGCCCAGGGGCACTTACAGGCCCTTTTCTGGGGGGCTGTGCCAGCGCTGGGGCAGGGCATGGTGCTCCCCGAGCCCCGTCAGCCCCCCCGTGCAGCCGGACACGGGAATCGTCCTTTCCTGCCGTGCTCCCACCCCCAGCGTGGGTTCGGTCCCTTCTTAAAGGCCGTCACGTTATTGCGTTACCGCCTTCAGCACGGCAAGCATCACCAAAAGCCAGATCGTTGACAGCGGGGGAGCTGAGCGTGCGCCCGTGGGACCCCACCTCCTCGTCTGGCATCCTCATCCCCTCTGATCGGGGCAGGGCGGTTTCCAGTCCCGCGGCATCCCAATTACCCATCTATTTCCTTCCGACGCCCCAAGGCGTAACCTGCGGAACGTCACCCGGAGTCAGGGAGACAAACGCTCGCTAATTGCAGAGCAGAGGTGGGCTCGGGAGCTGGCCCCCTCGGCTGCCCGCTGCTGAGGCTCTGCCTTTCCCAGGGACCTGCTCCCGCCGCGGTGTGTGTTTTCCACGGCTCGGCCCCCGGGGGAGGCACAGCAGGCTTTTGGGGGGGAACGGGCAGAACACGGGCTGGGCGCTGGGTTTCCTGCCAAAGGCTGGGGCCTGGGGAGGAGCAGCTCCCTGCCCTCCCAGCAGGATCCGGCCACACGGAGCAGCCGCCGCGAGAGTCGGGAGCTGCCCCGTGCCCTCCTCTGGGTCCGGGCTCTGCACACAGGGTAGCAGAGGCCGCAGCCACGTTTTTTCCCAAAACCCATGTTTTTTCCCCTAAAGCGCTGCCCTCCTCGGGGGCTTGCAAACACACCAGGGTCAGGAGTGGAGCCCCCCCGACCCTCCCTGCCTTGATGGGAGCCGCAGCTAATCCTCGTTAGAGCACCCCCGGTAACCTGTGGGGCTGTAAATCGCTTCCCGCTGAGCACCCATAACACACAGACCGCAGGTAGCTTTACTCCGGAGAGCCAATTAGTGCAAATCTAGGCCTGGGAATTATAGCGCGATAAGATCCCGGCTGCCGATATCTCCGGGCAGACGAGGCACCGGGAAGCCATCCCTTACCGCAATGGCAGTTGTGATTATAGCTTCACCTCCGTCCTGCAAAGCCTGGGGGAAGTTCAGCTGCGGGAGCGGCTGCCCGTGCCGAGCGTGGACCTTGCTCCAGCCTCCGCGTGTCACGGACATCTCCTCCCTGCCCTGCAGAGCCCGCTTGCCCTCCTCCTGGCCAGGGGAGAACTTCAGCAGGCAAGTGTTCATCCACCGGGGTGTTTGTACCCTGCCCATGGGGGAGCACGGGGGGGTTCTGGAAGCCCGAGGAGGAGGGACCCATCCCAGGGCCAGGAAGGCTGGAAACCCCTTCGTTCTAGCGGGGGGCGAGGTGCCAGCGCTCCAGCTGAGCTCTTTGGTTGACACTTCTCTCTACCAGGGGACGAGAAGCGGAAGGTCCGGAGCGGATTTGCCTGCGAAGGGCGGGGAAAACCAGGATTTCTGCAGAGGAGAGTGCCTGGGCAGGACTATCGGCTATTTAAAGCCTCCCTGCTGTGCTGGAAGAACTTGCTGCACACGAGTGAAAACTGGGTTAGGCATGCGCTTTAGAGGCGTTCGCGTCTTTGGAGCTGATGCACTTTTAAGAATAATAATACATCACCCCAGCTGTGGATCTCGGAGTAATTTGCAAGCCGCCCCAAATTTCTCCTCTTATTGCAGCCCCCAGCAATGAAATGAGATAATTATTCCCACGGTGTGAAACCTGAGGCTCGTGCCTCTCGCTTACAGATGTGAGGGGGGCTGTTGGTGTAAATGGGGATGGATTCAGCCGCCGGCGTGGGTGGTTTTGCCTTGCAGAAGGCTGTCGGGATGCATCGTGCGTGCGGGGACGTTGCAGAGAGGCGAAGGGCAGCGCGATGCGGCACCGGGGGCTGCTCTGAGCTGGGCTCTGGGTGCTCAGTATGCGCGAGGCGTGCGGCTTGAACCCACCGGCTGGAGTAATTGTTGTGAAATTAGAAGCCGTATAACTCCGGGAACAGAGTAGTAAAGGATCCTAAACCTCCCTGACGGTTCTGGTTGTTAATGGCTGCCTGTACCTTAATTACATCATCAATTCCATTAAATAATGCAGTAACTAACTGGGATTTAATGAATACATAGAGAAGAATAAATTGGACTTACAGTGTAACTGATATGCCTTTATGGAATCAGAAGAAACTGGAACGGAGATTCAATTTCTGCTAAGTAAAATTAGGGAAATAAATAAAATCTAACAGCCTGACCCATGGCGGCGGCGGCCCCGAGGCCGAGGTGCTTTGGGTGGCTCTGGGGTGGCGCTTTGCGCCTTCCCACAGGTATAGGCATGTCCCTTTCTTTCCATTTTTTCCCCTCCACGTAGCAGTGAAAGGTGTGTTTGCGTTTTCTGCTTAAATAACTACCCACTGTTTGCTCTAGAGGTGTCGAAGCACCCGGCCAACTTTCCTCCGTGTTGAAGAGGAGCAAACAGTCCAGCGGAACACGAGTTCCTGGCAACGCTGCTGTTTGCCGAGAAAATCCAGAGGCGTTCCGCTGTGTTTGGAGCTGCTGTTTCATGGGGAGGGAGCAGCGGCGCTGCGGCTTCTGTCTTGCCGTGAACCCCGGGCCAGGCAGGACCCGGCACCCTGGGGCGATGAGCGGAGGGCCGCATGCTGCGAGGGGTGCGGAGAAGCCCACGGGGCCGGATTTGGCGTGAGATGAGCTGTATCTGAAACACAACAGGTTGAGAGGGAGGGTCGGAATGTCGGGGAGGACTGAGCACGCTGCTCGGGTGTAGCTATTTTGCTTTACTGGGCGATGCAGACAGGACCCAAGCTGGAGAGCATCCCTTCCTTTGGGAAGCGCCTTCCTTGCGCTGCTGAGTCATCGAGCAGCCAAATTAGTCAGGAAACCCCCGCTCCTCTGGTTTTCGCTGGCCGGAGCACCCCGGGACTGCCGGGTCCTGCTCCCTCTGGGCACCGATGCTGCTGAGCCACGGCTGCTCCCGTGATCGGGGCGTTGATACGGCCGTTGTGCGCGCTCGCAGCCGCGCCGGGAGCTGGCAGTGTCGCGTTGGGGCTGTCACCACCGCCTCTTGCCGGCGCTAACCGGGCTTTCCGCTGATAATAAAGCACAAGGGAGCTCGGGCGGGCAGGTAACAAGCTGTGCTGCCGGGGAGCTGGAAGTCTGCGGAGCACCGAAAACACAGCAGGTTGCAGACTCTCCTTTTCTGTCACCCCCCTCCCCGTCTGCCAGCCTCTCCGCAAACTGCTCCCGGGCTGCGTCTCCGCAGATGACACTGGATTCTTTTATTTTTTTTCCCTTTCAAACCCAGCTGAAATCACTGCCTGCTGACAGCTCGGCCTCCGAGAGACAGCCGAGCGCCGCGTAGGCACGGGCAAAAATAGACGCGCGGCTCCCCGCGCCCCCTCCCAGGGCCAGAGGGGCCGGGGGTACCCCGAGGGCTGCGGGTACTGCAGGGGACGGGGGGGCAGCCCTCGCCTTGCCTGCCTGCTCTCCCCTGCCCACCTCCGGCGTGCTGCGGCAGGCAGGAGGGGCGCCCCGGGCAGCAGCCTCCCCCCGCCGCCATCCCCGCTTCCCAGGGATATAATATCCCTCTTTCCGCCTCTCCCTGTAACAAGGCGGCGGTGTGGCGAGCGAGCGGCGGTGACCGATGCGAGGGGCTGATTGTCTGTATGGAGATGCTGAAAGGGGTCGCGACTCCCTAAGTGCTCGTCAGGATGAAGGATGACAGCCCCAGACAACGAGACACTTCCCTCCTCTCCCGCCGCTAATGAGTGCTCGGGCGGCTGCCGGTGCTTTTCGTGTATTTTCTCTCGGTTATTTCTTTCCCTATTTATTGGTTTAGTTAATGTATTTATTTTAGGTTTCTCCCTCTTTCCCCCCCCTCGCCTCCGTCCTTTCCCTGCCTCCCCTCTGGCTCCTGCAGCTATTTGTGTTGGATCCCAAGCAGTTAGCGCTCTGAAAATTTAATTAGGCACTTGGACGAAACCTGAAAGCTGAGCCTCTGCTGGAATTGAGTCTGCAGGACCCCCCCAGGCCTCCCCTAATGCCACGTTGCGGTGGGCAGGGGGCCACGGGAGCCCCCCGGGGCCCTGGTGGCAGCCGCCTCCACCACCAGTGGAAAATGTCTTTTGTCCCCAGAGGAGGAACTGGGATGAAAATGGAAGCGCATTTGTCAGGAAAAAGCCTCTCCCCAGCTCATTCTCCCCCGAACAATCAGTGGAATTAGCTGGAGGGTAGGGGCTGGCGATTTCTCTGCTAAATTGCTGGCAATCAGCTAACCAAGCAAAAAGCGATGGAGAGAGCTTCCATTTCCAAGCCCGGAGAGGAGCTGGGGGGGGGAACGCTGGCCCGTGTCCCCCACAGCACCCGCTGCAGGGGGGTCGGAACAAGGTGCTCTGTAAGGTCCCTTCCAAGGCAAACCGTGCTGTGATAAACCTGGGGCAGGCAGAGGAGGGTGCCTGGGTGCCGGCGCGGTGGCCGGAGAGCACGAGGGGCTCCGGGGAGGAGGAGGAGGAGGAGGAGGAGGAAGAGGAGATGGAGATCTCCCCAAGCCTAGGTTGTCGCTCTTCCCTGAAGTTTTTCTTTCCTGTCTTCTTTCAACGCCTTTCAGAAATGAGCTTTATCTGGCTTTGAAGGTCTTATTCCGGGGACGTTGCCTTAAAAAAACCACCCCACGGCCTCGGCGGCATCTTTCCCCGCTCTGCGGTGGCACAAATGAGTGATTCTCATGCGCTGCAGCGGGCGGCTTTCAGAGGCGCGCTGGAAGGGTCCCCGACAATGTCACCCGCCTGCTCACAACAGCCTGCGCGGGCCGCACGTCTGCGCCGCGCTGCTCCGCCGCTGCGATAAGCCTTCCTGGGGCTTCTTTTCCTTCCCTGCTCTATTTGAGAAATAATCTTAGCCTTTTAAGTCCCTGCCTTTTTGTGGTCGCTTTCCCCCCTGTCCTCTCCTCCTCGTTATTACCGAGCGATAGGACGTGTCCTGCTTTTATTCCTGATGTGACCTTGCATCACAAGAGCTGGATGGCAGCAGGGAGCTGAAGAGAGGGGGGGATGCAGCGGTACCCGGGGGTGCTCTGGCCCCCCGGCATCCCCATCGCTCGCCCCAGAGCAGGCGGCAGCGAGGGGACCGCATCAGCCCCCTTTTCCTCGTCTATTAAACCAGTCCAAGCTCGAGAAAGCGCAAGTACTGCCTTCCCCCGGCTTTACCACGGAACGCCTTGGAGGTGTGCGCAGACACTAACAAATTACTCTCCGACTGACGGCTTGGGGTGAGGTTTCTGTTTTCTACTGTAAACCAAGTGAAAAATGTGCCAGGCTCTTTCTTGCCTCTCTCTCCTTTTTTAAAAGGATCGGTTCGACACAGGGACTCCGGCGTGAATAAACTCAGATTTGTGTCCCCATCAGTGGGATCCTTAGACTTCCTAAGTGCTTAAAACGTACACAGCGTAGCTTGAAGGATTACCAGGTTTGTCTAAAGGAAAATTTCTAACATAAAACGGGAAGCTCATTTGAAGGGAGAAATTCTCCAATGAAGCGAACCCAGGCAGTCATAAAAAAGTTAAACCAGGCATAAAGGGAAATGTCAGATGTGTGGGAGAGCCAGATGTCTCTCTGGTTTTTTCTCTTTTTTTTTTTTTTAATATATTTTTATAACCTAGATCAGATTACAGGAGAATCTAGGAACGTAGCAAGCAGGGAGGTGTATGCGGCGAGAGGAGAATTTCGCTTCCAGCCTTTAACTTGATGTAATACGGAGCGCTCTACAAAGACAAACATTTTTTTATTTCTAAATAAAGCACTTTAGAGTGACACATTTATTGCTGGCAAAGAATTACTCAAATAAGAGACATTGTCAGCTATTTATTTTAAAAGCTTTTATTTTTTTTTTTATTTGAGTTTGGGGAAAAGAGAAAGATCAAAACCTCTTTCCGTTCTTCTGAATATTCCCTTAAAAGCTTTAGAATAAGGTGCGTTCTCTGCTCTTTTTTTGCCTTTCTGGAGTTTCCAGGGCTCCGCGGATGCCGCGGGGCTAGCTGGGACCGCAGAGTTCCCACCTGAGGGATGCGGGGATGTGCGGGCGCCGCAGCCCCGAGAAACCCCCCTGGGTCTCGTGGGGGATTTGCCAAAGGTTGCCCACCTGGGGTGAGCACTTGCCACTCCACTGAAGGTGAATTCAGGTATTTTCAGGCTTCCTGCATGGTCTGGATGGCGGAGGCAGGCTGAAACGCGCGGGTGCTGAGCTTCTGGACCCCCGGGACCGCTCAAACCCAGCCCTTGTGGCTGTTTCCAGCCGCGCCGGGTTCCCACTGCCCGGTCCCCGATGCCACCGGGGCCGGCAGTGCCTCCGCGAGCTGCTTCCAGGAGAGAAAGAGGAATGGCGACCCCGAGGCTTTCCCGGCTGGGAAAAACCCGGCGCACAAGTGGAGCAAAGCGTGGCACGCTGTGCCGGCCCCCGGGACTCTGCGGTGTTAAACACGCGCTGGCTCGGGGATCTCTTTGTCCAAAGCCTGTTGCTAAAACGTGCGGGGCTGATTTGTTTCCGCGGGAGCGAAGAAGGCGCCGGGAGGCCGGGGATGCAGCCTGTCCCGGGGCGCGCGGGGGGATGCGGTGGGTGGGATGGGGCCGTCGGGGTCCACGCTGATGATGCACAGCCCTGGGCTGGGAGGAGAGGTTTTGGGGTGCCGAGAGCCGTGGCGAGACGGGGGACCCTGTGGCTGGCTTGGGCATGGCGGGGCTGCTGCGCTCGGCTTGGCGGCGCCTCCGGACGTCGGAGCCAGCCGCCGAGGCAACCCAAAGCATTCGGAAAGCCACGGTCGCTCCTGCAAGGTGGGGCGATGTGAAACACCTCATTACACCGCTCAGACACCGAGCCCTGTCTTTAACCAAGGCCTTTTAATGTCAGTTCCTGCAGCCGGAACAGCGGCGCATTAGCATACCCTTCAAGGCTGCCCGGCGAACCTCCCCTCCCCTCCCCTGCCAGCGCGGTTTACGCGCCTTTCTCAGCCCGTGGCATGTCTCTCCCCTCTCCCTTGCATGAAGAAAAGTGAAGGAAAATAGATCTTCCCGCTGCCAGGCTGCAGAGAGGCTCTCTGGCTGCGTGCGGGACTGTTTTGCGACGTGGCCAACCTGTTTAACCCGCAGCCAGCGCGGCGGGGCTGGTGCGCGGGGGCAGCCGGGGCGGCCACCCTCGGCGATGCCGTGATCCCGCAGGGGCTCAGTGTCAGCCTAGGAGAAGGAGCCTGGACCGGGCAGGGGGCCAAGGACCAGACCTGGATCCCGGGTGTCACCCTCGTCTTGCCCTTCCCGCTCCGTCCAACGCCCTTTGGTGATACACTTGTCATTTCGTGAGCTTTTCATCTCAGCTACTTTCCTCCCCCCCCCACCCCAATTATTCCACTTCTCTTGCTTTCCCCCTTTTCTCTTCCTTTTACTCTATAATTGGATCATTTGCAGTTTATGGGACGGGCGAGGAAGAAAAGGTATTGACAACCCCAGCATCCAAAATTATGCGTCAAGCTCAAAAAAAATGAGATGAAAAGAAAATCCGGATCCTTTTCTTTGCATTCTGATTTCTGCGTCCACGCAGCTCATTAGTTTCCCATGTCCTGGGCTTTTCCTGTGCCTGTAGAAACCAGAAGCCTACTTTTAAGGAGCGCTGTAGTTGGTTGCCTCCGGCAGCTGGGGATCGATGAGTAACAGCCGTGTAAAAGGCTGCGGAAACTGTTCGGCGTGAAAGCCCTCGTCTTCGTTGGGTGCAGCTTTGCAGCCAGGCCTGACGCTCTTCACGCCGGCCCTTAAAAACGCCGGTGGGTTATTCTCTTTGGTGGGCTGAAGCCCAGCGGCCCCTGCCCGGCGCGGATTCGGGACAACCTGCCAGCGCCCGACCAAGGCTGAGGCCAATTACTGCTGGCACCAGCCCAAGCCATCCATCTCGGCAAGTTTCCCTCCCGGGGCCGCCCCATTAGTAGCAAATAACTAATTATTGCTGTCAGCTTTAATAAAAAAACATTAGTTGAAAGATATTTTTTTTCCCCCTGTAACTTTCCAACGCCGTATAAATTACCGGAGTCAAAACTAACTTCTAAATTGAGTAATTCCAGACATTTGTCAGACTCCAAGAAATGCTTTAATTAGCGTTGGTTAATAAAGTGTTTAGGTAATTAGGAGAACATTTGTCCTGCCTGTGCATTTTTTCCCTCTTGCTTACGACAACTCAAAGAAATTAATTGGAGTCCAGGCTTCAAGAATTATCGGGGTTTTATTTATTTATTTTCACGCTTCCTTTTGTAGTAAAGGATCGGTGAGAGTACTAACGCTTACCAGCTGAAGTGGTCCCTGCTGATGGAGTTCCGAAAGTTCTCCCTTCTCTTGCCGGCTGTTTTTCCTGAAGCGGGGACCGCGGCGGGTGGAATGGTGGCAGCTCTCAGGGGACGGATGAGGAGCCGCGGCCGCAGCTGCTTCCCTGCGGGGTGTCGGGAGGGATGCGCTCGGGGAGCATCTCTCTGCGGCGACGGCGGGGGTGCCAGCAGGAGCCTTGCTCCGCTGCCAGCCCGGAGACCTGTCGCTCTGCCAGAAACCGGCATTTAAAGCCTCCCGGCCCCCGCAGCCTCTCGCTAACGCTGACCCGCGCGGCGATGGTCCATGGCGTGCGCCGCAGCGGCCATTTCCCACTCGCGTCTTGCCTTAGCTTCGAGCCGCTGCACGTGCCCATCGCCCAGCTCCGGGGCCAACAACCCCATCGCGGTGGTTTTCTACCGGGTAGGATTTTTCGGTTTCATTTTTTCACCCGTCCGGACAATCGCGACCCCTCGCCAGCCAAATTGCCACTTTGTCTAGTGTCACCGCCTTTTCCTTTTCGCTCGCCGGGCGCGGGTGGTTGGAGGCGGCTGGGCCGGCGGGGAAGGAGTTAAGGGCAGCCTTGGCTGGAGGAGCCCAGCTGTTTGCCATGAGCGGGGATTTGCCACAGCCTGTCAGGAATTAGAGGCTATAAAAGGGCTGGTGCTGGGGGTGTGGGGGGCTCTGAGTGCCAGGGGGGAGGTTTTGTGTGATGGAGAGGGGACAGGAGCAGAGAGGAAGGATTATTTTTATCGAGGTAGCTGCCAGCAGAGCTGTAGCGCTTTCTCTGGAGGCGGCGACGGGGACGGCGAGCCCCGGCGGTGAGCACGGCGTCGGGCACGGAGGTGAGGGTCTTTGGTGCTCGCTGGGGCCGGGCTGCTCTCAGGGCTTCCACCTTGCACTTGTGCTGTGGGAAGCTCTTTTCTCTCCAAACAGCTTCTCCTGCTTCTCCCGCAGCCGTTTTAGCAGCCAGCTTAAACCCGCTCAACTCCTTGAGCTTTGCTTGCCGGACAGCAAAGGTGTTTGGCTGGTGCTTATGTTCCAAATTTAAAAAATTCAAGGGCCAGTTAGTCTTGAAGGTATCCTTGTGGACAGATCTTCCCTTTCCAAGTTTAACAAAACGCGTGGAGATGTACTTTGCGTCGTGCAAACTGGTTTTAGTGAGAGGTGAAACCCAGCGCCGCGGCTCTCAACAGTTCCCGGGGCTGCGGCCCAGCCGAATGTTTTGCATTAGTTATTGCATCTCAGCCTTTCCGATCAATGCATTAAGTGACTCCGCAATTAATTTGCTTGTCTGGGTTACAGAAGCGTGGATACAGCGAGAAACGCAGGCTTTTCTGCTCTGGTTTGGGCTGACTGCAGAGAGGGGACTGTTTTCGCAGTACAGACAGCCCTAAACCCCTCTGGTTTTGTAGTCTGGGAGTCCTTAAGCTCGTTCTGCACCAAATTCCTGGTTGTTGTGCCATGGCTTCCTCCTCGGAGCAACTCCGGTCCTGCTGGCTCAACCCCTTTCGGGAGAGAAGGGCTCCACGAGGCTGGGCGCTGCAGATGGACGTCCCGTCTCCGAGCCTTGGGTCTGGCACCTGTGCGCGACTCGGAGGGATGGGAAACTCCGCAAAGTCCTGGCAGGGAAGGGCAGGGCTCGACTCCCAGCCCCCACGTCAGCCCAGCGACACAGAAGGACCCCCCGGGAATCAAACCCAGCACTTTCCTGTCCTTTAACCCATGGTGATGTGTCGCCGATCAGCACAATTGGTTGTAATAGCTCCCCAGGTGGATTTGGGAGAGCAACGAGTTGAACATAAAAATCCCTTTATTATTGCCATTTTGCTTTTATATACCCATCAAGCTTTCATATTTAATCTCCTACATCACAATAGCTGATCATTTTTAACATTTGACATTGATAAAGTGCCCGCTGCTATTATTCTGACATACTATAAAACATTACACCCATTTGCAATAGAAAAGGCAAAGAATCAATACTCAGCCCCATTTTCCAGCGTGGCAGTAAATCACGGGGAGCCTAACAAATTGTTTTAAATATAAGCACCTTCAGAACCGATAAAGAACCCAACCCATCCCTGTCCGTTGTCATATCTGTCAAATGTCTTTTCTGTTAAATGGGCACACGGGTGTTCACCCAGCGAAGGCCAGTCTGCCACCTCGGTCCCTCGGGAGAAGGTCGCGGGGGGCACAGAGGGATGTGCCACGTCCCTTTGGGCAGCTGGCTCGGATGGCAGGGGGTGCCTTAGCTCTGGCGGGGGTGGAGGTTAGCAAGCCCATCAGCTAAACGAGATGCAGGAGGTGAAGCGCTTCACCCGGAGGCACAGAGAAAATTGATGCTCCTGATGGTCCCCAGCTCCGTAGCTGGGCTGCGAGGTCAGTCCTTGCCGTAGGTGGCGCAGAAAATGGTCCCGGATTGCTTATTTTTTTTCATGCGTTTGTTGTCGGAGAGCTGTGACCTTGCTGTAAGCGAGAGCGAACGCGTGTTCCCCGGGTGTTGCTCCTGGGGCCGGTGTTACCGCAGCCCAGCCGCTGCCGTGCCGCCGTCCCCGGGCACCACTGCCTCCCTTGGGCTCAATTTCCCGGCGGAACAAGGCATTGCCTGACATTTTACCTGGCTGTCCCTTCTTCTCAGAGCTTCTTAGCCCCTGGGTTTACCCCTGCGCTTGCTCGGCCGTGAGTCGTGCGCGTCCCTGTGCGACCTCCGCCCGTCCATCCTCTCCCCTGTAACCCCTCTGCGTGGTGGGCGCTTAGGCACGGAAAGGTAACCCGCCAAAGATAGCGTACAACTTGACAATTTTTACGTCTGAGATGATGTAAACCTTGTGTGCGTAGTTCAAAGCTGTTTTCGGCACGTCTGCTGTCAAATAGCTCCTAAATAATGTGGTTTGCCGGGGTTGACTGATTTACAGGAACCTGGCTCCCGGACCCCAAGGATGACATTTTAAACACATCTTCCTTTCATTTGTAAGGGATTAAATGAACATGTTTTGACAAGATTGATCACATGGAGGTTCTGACGACTTCTCTTTGTGGCTTCGATCTATAGCTTGTAGGGCTGGTGGAATATTATTGCGTCTCATTAAAATAATGCATGGCTGGCGGGCGCCGCCGCCGCAGCGGGGAAGGGGCTGCTGGGGGAGTTCTCTCCGCCGCGGCCGCCCCGGAGAGGCGATGGCAGATGCAGCTCCTCGCTGCCGCTCCTGTTGCCTCCTGCCGAGACTCACTCGGGCCGTCGTTGGACGTTTATGGAACATTTATAGACGTTTATGGGCAGCTCCTGGAGGCTGCCCTCTGAAAGGATTGCTCTGAGCTACACCGTGCCATTAACGTCGGCTGGGAGTAGGGGGCGGATGCTAATTCCTCTGTTTCTCCGCAGGAGAGGTGTTCCCTCTTTAGCGGTGATGTCCCCGCTGTTCTCACGGATAACTGCATCTCAAGACGGGGCTGTGTCCTCTGCCGTGCTCTGGTGCTGGTGGGGATGCCCCAGGGGTCTGGTTTTGTCCCTCAGGCCCTCATCCTGCAAAATATTCCACAGCTCCGGGCGCTGAGGCTTGACGGCAGGATCAGATTTGCCCCTGTAGGATGAGGGCTTTTTTTAGATTATACTTGTTGTTTCAGTTCCATTAACCTCGTGACCGCTGTCATAGGCTGGCTGCCCTCCATAGCCTTAGGAAAAAATAAAGGGGAAAAAAAACATCTTTAAAGTCAGACAAATACCTTTAAGCCCAGAAGCCTTGGAAGACCCGAAGGGTCGTCTTCTTGCCCCAGGAATACTCGAGCCCTGCCGTTCCTTTGGCAGAGGGAGTGGTAAATCCCGCTCGTCCTCCGCGATGGGGAATGGCTGCTCTGGCGGCTGCCGCGGGAGGAGGGTGGCAGCGGGGTGGGGGTCTCCAGACCCCTCGGGGGTGGTGGCAGTTGTAACGTCGTGTTAAGGCGCTGCACGGAGAGGCCGTTGGAAGGCTGGCGCTCAGTAGCCTCGGATGCCGTGCTGGATGTCCGTCCCTGGCCTGGCTTTCAGCAGAGTCACCAGGCGGCTTTGCAGGGCCGGTCTGGTCCCGCTTCATCCAGGCGACTTGTCTCCTCTCTCGCTAAGTCACGGCGGCTCCTGATGTTGCCCTTAGGCAGGTGGCCAAATGGAAACGGGAGAGGACTTTTTCTCTATCCTGTTCTCGGCTTCCAGACATGACTTATCTCCTTCCTGGCCCGGCCTTGGGAAGCCATTACCCTTGGTCGGCAGGTGAAGGCAGCAGCCTCCTAGGTATTGGCTGGCAATTTGCATCGCTGCATTATGCATGGGCAGAAAACACAGAAATAAAGTACAAGGAACAGGAAATCATTGCGGTGTTTTTAATCTGAAAGGTGAGATCGAACTGCTGTTTGTAGGCTTCCTTTAATGGCTCCTCAATTGGTAATTAGCGTTATATTATCACATATCTTTAATAGAATATTGATGCTGTTGGCAGAGATATAATCCCCGTGTCACGAGTAATTCCCCTCTGCCCAGCGCGTCGCAGTTATTGCGCACGGGCCCGGCAGAGCCGGTCGGGAGGCTCGGCTGATGCGTCTCAAGTCAATTAGATGCAGCGCTTCACCGCGGGTGACTTAGGGGACGTCGGAGCCGTGCATATTAAGGATTTGCGTTGGGAGCGTGAAGCGCCACGGAGGAGGTGCCGGCTTGGTCTGAGCACCGCCGGCTGCTCGCTGGGGTCCCAGGGGAGCCGGGGGGTCCCAAACCCCATCCTGGGTGTGCGGGAAGGAGCGCGCCTTCCTCGGGGGAACAGCAGAGCTCCGGGTTCGTTCATCACAGCGCCTTCCGTTCCCATTGGGAAGCAGGTGAAACAATAATAAATACCAAGCCACGAAAGTTAATCTCTATCCACAGCCTTGTAATAAACGGGAAGCTAAACAGAAATCCACGCGGTCCTGTTAATTCCGGCCAGCTCCTGAGTCCCATGTGGAGCTGAATTCAGCCCTGGTGGGAGCTGCGGCCGCCCCCATCCCTCTCCGTGACACGGGGCGTCATTCCCACGGCGCCGGGAAGTGACACCTTCACAAGAGCCTTTTCCTCTGCCGGAGCCCAAGAGGTCTCACTTGGCGATGAGCGTCAGGCCCTCGAATTATTTTGCTGAGGTCATTTTACTTCTTATACCTCGGGACTATTAGAAGAATGGCTTAATGACTCGCATCCCGTCTCTTCCTGACGCGCATGCCCGGCTCAGGAAGATAACACAGTCCTCCAGCCGTCGCCTCGCAAAGGCAAATTGGGATCAATATTTCCCCTGTGATATCTGCCCGCTGAGGGACTGCGGCGGTTCTGGCTCTCGGCGCCCACTGCTCACCCTCCTCCCCCTCGGCTGCGAAAGCCGAGCGTGCCGGAGCCCTCCTTCCCTGGCTCTTCTCAAGGGTTCCTCAGCCATCTTTCAAGGGCACGGGCCGCCCGGGGCGGTGGGGAGCAGACAGCATCCTTCCGCCTGTCTGACAGCAGCGATGCCACGGCTCTGCCGTGCCGGGGAAGGCTTTCCGCAGGGGTGGCACCATGACAACGGGGACCTTTCCCTCCCCAGCCCCCGGATGCGCGGTGAGATGCCTGGTGGGGCTCCAGCCGGTGTCTCTCCCTGGGGACGGCTCCTCCGCCGGCCTCTTGCCGGGGTGGCGCTCGCGGCTCTGATGGATGCGTTTGCGGGAAGAGCGTCACATCCCAGCGGAGTGATGCTGTGCGTGTTCCCGGTACATCGTAATGTCAAATATCAATCATCCACGATAAACACAGTTTGAAAGCAAAGGACGCTCTGGAAGAGCGTGAGAGAGGAATTTCAGGGCTAGCTCAGAGCTTGTGAGAGACCTGCTTCCCCCGGCGCAGGGCGATGCCAGAGCAGTGAACCCCCCCAACAGCAGTTCCCGGAGGAACCGTGTTGCCGTGCCAGCTCAGCACCTTTGGGTTTTTGTCCCCCGGGATGAATGATTTCTGCAGAAACCACTGTACCGAGACAGCTGCAAACAGCATCCCACACTCAAGACCGATCTAAAGACGCTGCAGACCTCTGGATGGGTGTAATCACTCCTGGGGAGCCCATCAGGACGGCGAGGACTTCTCTCTGCGCAGGACCTTCGAAGCCCATCCCCGAGTGGTGCGCGGTGTCCGCCGCGCCCCTGTCCCCCCGCTTCCCTCCACCAAGGGGAGCTGCAAACCCATCTCAGCCGGGAGGATGGTTCAAGCTTTGGGCTTGGGCTCCTGTTCCGGAGACATGGCCCTTCCTCCCGAGGACACCCCTGGCCCCCGGAGGGACCCGTGCTCAGCCCGACCCTCCCTTCGGAGCCAGCGCTGCTCTCCCCTTCGCCCACGGGCGCTGATTTACAGAGGACCCGCGGGTGCCTCCTCCGACACCACGGCATCAGGCCACCTCCAAGAACCTTGTGCCGGAGCAGGCGCAGTAAATCTGCCGGGGCTTTGCTGCTTCCATCTGCACGGCTCCCTGATTTATTTCTTTATTCCCTTTCAGTGCCTTCAGCCTCAATTAAGTAAAATAGCTTACTCTGTGCCTGCATTACAGTCATAGTCCCATTGACATTTACACTTGAGCGTGGCTTTTTTTTTTTTTTAAGCACCATAGTGTATGGGAACCTTTAAATAGCCTTGTTTCCATTTTGTGGCGTGTCAGCGCCAATGACAAGGTACAAAACTCTCTGAGAGACAGAGCGAGGAGTCCACGTGTGCCCAAGCGGCGGAACCCGCTCCTCTTTCTACGGAAACGCGCGTTCGGCAACTCATTTGTCTCCTGTGCCTTCTGCAAGACTGGGAGGCGCATCGCCCGAGCTCCATGGATACGAACGAGAAGGTCTGTGAAAATGGAGCGTAACTCCCAACTCTGAAATTCAGCAGGCTGGAAGCGTTCGCGCCGTCGCCCAGCGCACGTGGGGCACGAGTCCCGGCGGCGCGTGGCACGTGGGCTCTGTGCCGCTGGAGGGATGCGGGGCGGCCCGGCATCCCATTCCCGTCCACCTCCGGCGGGATTTAGAGCTCTCGGAAAATCTGGTCCTTCTGTAAACAAATCCCGGAGCCCGGGTGCGGCGGAGGGGAGGCACCACCCGGTAATTTCTGTCTCAAAACGCTCGCAGTGAGTTTCAAAGCCTGGGTGTATTTAACTTTTAGCAAAACACCAGCAATCAGAAATCTTTTCTTCGTAGACACAAAAGCGTCTGTGGCGAGGTCTCCCTGATAATGACGGCGATGCACATTAGCATATATTTTCCTGAGAACTGAACTGTCATAAGGCCAGCCTTGAAAGCTATTCCGAGTATTTACAGCTTTTATGAGCCCCCCCGGGAGAGAATAATCCTAAAGTACTGCAGACGCTGCTTGGAAGAGCTGTGAAAAACATTCAATTTAGGAACAATTCTGCCTCCATCTATCTATTTTTTGTAAGCGCTTGCTCCCACCGCGGGTTGTTTCCCTGCCCGGGTCTCCTCTGCCATGGCAGTGGCTCGCAGCAAAAGCGATTCCGATGGCACAAGCGGAGAATTAAGGGACTGGGGAGGGTAAGGGCAGTGGCGGGCGGAAA
>VXBH01005616.1:28877-49168 GCA_013400035.1 Rynchops niger | reverse complement strand
AACCAAAAAAACAAAGGGAAAAGAAAATTGCCTGGAGCGGCTTTCTTGTTCTGCAGCGTTAGGACTAAAAATAGCTGGGCAGAGGGTTTCTGGCGTCGGGGCTGCGTGCGGAGCAGGCGCCCGCTCCTCCCCGGCGCGGGAGGCACAGCCCTCCCTGCTCCCTTTGTCCGCCGGTCCCGCGGCGGGGGCTCTGCTTGACTGGTGGTCCGTTTTTCCTGCTCATCCCAAAGTGCTTCGTCGGAGAGAAGCCACAGGAAAACGCTGAGAGAGATTTGGCTTCTAGGAAATTAAAAAAAAAAAAAAAAAAAAAAAAAAAGGGNGGGGGTGGTGGGGTGGGGGGGATGATGCTGAAGCACAAAACTCGGTGAATGCAGGATGCGCCGCGCTGCAAAAATTGAACTTTCCCTGCCACGCGGCGCTCTTTGAAAGCATTCAATTATCTCCCTGCGCCTATAGAAAATGTTGGAATTGCTTCCCAAAGTCTTTAAAGGCTCTCTGTATAAAAGGCGCACGGCCGCTCCGTGGCGGAGGAAATTAAAAACCCTCCACAGCAACCTGTTTGTTTGCCCTGGGAGAGGGGGGTTCATCTGGAAACATCCGCGCCCGCGTCTTCATCCCACCCTCGCCGGGGTCCCGGCTCTCCCTGCAGACGCGGGGAAAAGGCGGGATGGCTCCAGTGGGGAAGGAGAGGGGGCACAGGACACCCCCCGCAAGTACTTGAGAGGAGGAGGAGGGATAAAACAAGAGGCAGGCGCTGCCTGGGTTGCCGGCGCGGGACCGCTCGGGGACGGGGCAGGTACGCGCGTCCTCACCCGGCAGGTCGGCAGGAGCAGAATTATCATCCATCCGAGGTCACGAGGTTAAATGGAGCTGGGTTTAAAGAGGAGCTGCCTAATTCTATGATCAATAGTGACGTTTGTAAGCGTGCACAGCAGACAGAGAGCTAATCGGCTGCCAGGCCCGGGGTGGCGAGCTAATGGCTGTGGAGGTCGGGAAGGGTTCCCCCGCGGCACGCGGCTGCCCAGGTGACTCTGCGAGCGGTCACGGTGTCACCTCCCCCTGAAGCAGGGGTCGCCGGGGGCGAGGTGCCAGCCCGGATGGGCCGGTGCACGGCTCAAAGCGTGTCTCTGCAATTACACTCAGTGCGCAGATCCGTAATTTGAAGGTGCCTTGGGAGAGGGTGGAGGGTGCCGGCTCCGACCCGCGACATCCCGCGACGTGGGAAGGCGAGGGGAGGGGGACGTTCTCCCTGTGCTCGGGCTGGGTCCCCCCAGAAGAGCCTTTTCTCGGCTGCCTCCCCGTCCCCGACGCTGGGGGGTCTCCCAAAGCCCAGCGGAGATGTCAGTGCCACAGAAGCGTGCGGCAGCGCTCCGTCTGGGTGACCTGCTCGCTGCCAGAAAACACATCCTTTCTGAGAGTCCTCTGGCTGCAAACATCCCCCGCCTTCAAGGAGACAAGAGGCTTTCGCTGCACGGCTCGTGTCGCTAGGGCAAGCTGGTTCTCCGAGATCACAATTCCCCAACTATTAAACCGCAGGTGCGGTAACTCTGGCTTTGTCTCCTTTCCCAGAGCTGGCTCTTACTGGGCACGCTCATTATTGGACTGTGCAGAAATCCCTCGGAGTTATTCCAACATATAACACACGCCAAAACGTGGAGAGACCCCCTTGCCCTGCTGCCTGCATATTTATGGAGCATCATCCCGGGGCGGGGGAGAGCTGGCGCCGGGCGAGGACTCGCAAACAGCACCTTTCTGCACCGTCGCTCTGCCCCGCTTCCCGCCGCCGTCTTGTCTTTCGACAGAGCTCCTGCCTGAAATGCGAGCTGATGAGTTAACAGATGTGACAAATAACTGGTACATAATTGGTGTAACTTGTCAGAGGCATTCTGGCGCGCTCCCGCTCCTATGTGCTGCAGTCATGCTGCATTTTAGACTCCCCTGATCTCCGACTCCTGTCTCGGCAGAATATACAAGAGGGATCTGAGCGCACGTACACGCACAAACGCGCGCAGGGAGCTCGCGCTTGTCTCTCACGTCCTAATCGGGAGGCGTCATCCCCCCGAACCGGGTGGAAGGTGGGGCGAGCACGACACAGCCTGACGCTGCGGCGTCCCCGAAAGGCGTCCTGCCAGCTTTGGGTTTGATGCACGCAGTTTCCGGGAAGACGATGCAGCATGTGGGGGAAAAGGTAGCAGATGAGAGAGTACCCGAAAGCCAACGCTTTCAGGAAGCGGGAGCGGTGCTTTCCAGGGGCACAGCGGGTCCGGAGGGAAGCCGAGGCTGTGGCTCCTGGCCCTGAGCGGTCCCTGGCCCCGCGGTCGTGCTTTCGCAGGTGACAAGCCCGTGTCCAACATCTCAGCTGGGTGTTGGACTGCTGCTGCCGTGCCTCCGCGGGCACCTCCGTCACCGCCAGTGGCCCCCACTCACCCCAACGGCCTCTTCCCTTCTCTCTTGTCTAAGCCTCCCTCCCCTCTGTCTCCTCTTCCTCGGCAGAAACCCACTGCTGCCTGGGATATATTCTGGGTCAACCTCGGATAAGTTTTCCCCCGTGCCTTTATTTTATGTCCTCTGCAGGATTTCATGAGCTTTAGAATATTTTGCTTCCTTTTCCCGTGATGTGTTTTATGAGGTTTTAGTTATTATTGTTTATTATCACCAAACTTTAATTGTCTGCTTCTTTCCCCCTGAGCCCTTGAGTGAGCAATTTATCCATAACGCTATTGTTGTTATTGCGATTATTTGTCTCGCTTTCTCATAGTCTCCGCGTCTCCCCTCTGCCCCTTTCCTTCTTTCCAGGCCTGCATGTTAAGTTCCTTCATCTCTTCCCGTAAGTCAGCCCTGCCAAACGCTCTCAGCTGTGTTTCCACTCGACTTTAATGCTCTTTTTTTCCTGCTTTTAGTGAGGTCCTTCCAAGTATAGCTGTACTGGAGGAGTTATTACCAGCTGCAGCCCTGCAGCGACGAAGCCACCGGCCTCAGGCACCGCCTTGGACTGCGGCCGCCCTGCGTTTCCCACGCTGCCCGGGAGGAGCTGGGGTGGATGACGAGGAGCTGGGATGGACAGTGACCATCAACCATCGCTCTGCCATGGCAGGACCCGGCCGTCCTTATGGTGAGAGCTGGAGCCGGCGCGCAGCCGCTCCCCTGGGTACCACTCATCGCTGGGGCCGGGCTGGGGGGTGATTAACGAGGGGCAGGCGGTGGGATGAGCTGGGCGATAAGGAAACGCTCCCTGCCCTGTGGTTGGGCATCTCTTGGCAGCGGGAATGGCAGCGGCGGGGACTGGCGTGGTGTGGGGCTCCCTCGGATGCTCGTGTGGGGCTAACGCTGCAGGGATGCGGGGCTGGGGAGGATGCGCCTCCTTGCGTGGGGTCATGCCGGAGCTGCTGAGCTGCCTGGCAGCTGTGTCGGGCTCCTTCAAAAAGGTCTCAGCTTAGCTGGCATAGAAACAATATCTGGGTTTTGCTCCGCTTCTCCGTGGGAGACCCGCTCGCAGCCTCTCCTGGACCCGGGTACCGCGTCGCAGAGCGCGGCAGGCTCCTTGGCTTGGCTTTGCCTTGCCGTGGTGGCTGGGACCGGACGGTGGCCATGGCCGGGTGCGATGGGCAGGCAGCAGTGCGTGCGTGCGAAGCTGCTTCGTTACCCCGGGAGCCGCAGTCGGAAGCGCCTGGGTTCATTTCTCCCGTACCTTCGCTCCCAATGAATATCTCCGCTAATGAGTTTGCTGGCAGGAACAACTGCATGGACAGCAGTTTTGCAGTCAGTGCCGGCTAGAACTGAATTTTTAGCTCATAAAGACAAGGGCTGTTGACCAAAGCCTGATGCTAGATGTGCCAGCCACGGGAGGTGCGGCCGGCACCGAAATCCCTGCCTGGGGTCGGCCATGTGCTGGCTGGGACACGGGAGAAAAGATAAAGTTTTGCTCCCTAACAACCGGAGGAGGGAAACGGAGGGAAAATGCATGTTATTGTTTGCTAGACAGTGTTTGCTGGGCTTCGGGTCTTTTATCGGAGGACTAACCTGCCATCAGCACCACGCTCCCTCGGGCCTCCAGCTGCCGGGCAGCATCTTCGTGCCCCCCAGGCCCAGGTCTGGCGTCTGGCAGCTCTGACGAGGGGGAAACAAACCCATCGTACACCGCACCTTCTCCACAAAGGGGTTTTTAGAGCCGGATTAAATGGGTTTTGGGGAAACATCTTCAGGATTGGAGCTACAAATGGCTTTTCGATCAAAACAAAAGCGTTCGTTTTGAAAAACCAAAACTGTTTCATTAAACATGTTTGGGCTTTGTTTGTTTATGTCAGAAGCGAGAGGTTCGCCAGGGTCTGAAAATTGAAAACTTTTAAGCGTTCTTCTATCTTGGACTGGCAATGAAAAAGCAAATGCGTTTCAAAGGTGATATGGAAGAATAAGAACAATTAAAAATTTATTTCCTGGGAGAAAAAGGAATGATGAGAACGATCGGAAAAAAAGTTCGCGTGTCTCTCTCCAGGCAAACTTCTCTCGGCTTTAAAGGTAGGAGATCACATCTGGTATGAATAGAATCGCACGGGGTCCTTTTGTGTCATTTGAAGCTGGAGAGGGGAGTCCGCCGAGGGATGCAGAAAGGCTTTGCTGACACCTGACATTTGAGGCAATCTGCCCTTTTCCAAAGGCAAACGCCTTAGAAGTATTTTCATGAGCGGCAGCGATAATCAGGCTGAAATCCCAGCTCCCCTGAAATCAATGGGCTCTTTTGCAGCCGCCGTAATGGGGCCAGCGTCTCTCTCCCAGCCTCCGCCGGGGATGAGTGAGCGGTGCCGGCGCGGGGCAGGGACCGGGGCGATGCCCGAGCTGCTGGTCCTCGGCCCTTCGGCAAGGAGCCTCCCAAACCTGCGGGCGGAGAACGTAAAGGAGGGACCAGGGCCACAAAGGGCCATACTGGAGGGAAATGGGTAAAGCGATTAAAACAAAGTGCCGCAGAGGATGAGAAAGAAAAGGCAGGCATGTGGAGCAGGACAAAGCAAAGGCCAGGCTTGGAAGACCGAAAGGAAAGGCAGACCTTAGGGAAAATCGAGGAAAGGTGGAGCGAGAGGCAGCCTTGAAGCTGTTGAGGAGGCAGGGGCAGAGGAGGAGGAGGATGAGCCCCGGGAAAGGGCACAACATCACCCTGCAAACACCCTGCCGCCCGGGTATGCCTCCCACATTTCGTGCTGCTGATTTTACACCCGTTCCATTAAAAATGAACGGCGCTTCTGGCTGTCCTCAGTACCTGGGAACCGGTTAAAGCTGCGTGCCTGCCCTGTCATTCGGGAAAAGATTTAAGGACGAGCTGTGACCTCCTTCGAGGGCTAAGACGAGTCAGAGCCGACCTTGGGCACCGCGGCCCGTGTTGCTACCAAATGGGTAAGGGGTGCCGACCGTACCTTGTAGCCTGGCAAAAGGGCCCTCTTGGTCCCGCTCTGGTTTTCCCAGAGGGTTTTGCGCGGCCCGACAACGCGGAACACTGACAGTTGGTGTGCAGCCTCCCCTTGTCAGCGGGAGCTCGCCCGTGGCCCTTCCCTAGGGGGGATTTTGAGCACCCTTGGTAAAAATTCCCCATTTTTCATCCAGACAGGCGGCGATCATGCTTCAGGCGGTGAGAATCGCCTTGCCGTGAGTGGGATCCATGCCCCCCCACGACTGGGAAGAAGCCTCTTTCTTCTGCTGGGTGGGTCCTCTGGTTTTCACCCCCTTTCCAAGGGACGATTGCCGGCAGAGCGTAGGGTCGCGCTCAGCTCCAGTTCACTCCAGCGGGACGAAGGGGACATACCGCAGCCCCGTGCCCGGCGGTTATCCCAGCCCGGGGTGCGGGGCTGGGCTGGCGTCGCTCCTGCAAACCCCCAGCTCCCGGCGTGGGGAGCACGATGCGAGGGGAGCTGGGCTGTGCGGCTCGGCCGGAGCCTGGATCCATCCCGCCAACAAATGAAACCCGCCTTTAAAAGGAGACAAACCCTTTGCGAAGTGGGAGCAGCTGGCTCAACTAATTAAATGTTAAAAATCCCAGCAAGACGAGCGTCTCGGGGGAAAAAAACCAGGCATGACGGGAAGGATGGAAAGAGTTGGAAAGGATCTTCCACGGCACCCCACACCTTCCCTCTGCGCGTCCCGCTCCGCGTCCGGCTACAGGGAGCCCGTGGCCGCCGCAGGCAGCTCTGCCTCGCTGGGAGGCGTCTCCATCGGTCTTTATTTAATGGCTTTGGGGGAAGGGGGAAAATGTTTGTTAGTGGTGGTTTTGCAAATCGCCTCTTTGCGGAGAGGAAATAAGAGCCATCCATTTGTGCTAGCGCTATTAAAGATTTTCTATAAAGTGCCTACGTTTCCAGTCCAGCTGAATGGATTTCACTGCAGAAAACTGCTAGGACGGAGAGGCACAGCGGAGGAAAATATCATATACAATGATTCACAAACACATAAAAATACCCTTCCCAGCTTGTCTATTCTTCACCCGCGCAACAAACACCTTGTGACTCATTCTCGAATGTATGGACGCATTTGAAAATGAAAGTTGGATTTGAACATTATTCATTAAGACCTGGGATTAGTTCACTTCTCCATTTAGCCCCTAAAAGCCAGCATGCCAAGTCAGGCTAAAACACATTTGAAGGCAGTCTCGGTCACCAGACAGCTCTAGCAGCCACAATATTTTTCTACATCAATGTTTCTGTATCCGGCTTAAAAAAACACCCCAAACCTTAATTCCTCGCTCCTCGCATGGAATTAATCAGATATCTGGAGGTAGGTGGAGAAAAAAAAAATCAACATTTTTTCTTGGCAGGCACGTTTAACTTGAAGGGCCGTAGCTCTTCCTGCAGCCGACAAGATCACGACGTCGAGAAGATAAAGAAAGGGGACGGAGGGCATCCGCGGAGTGACAGCCATTTGAACGCCCTGCTGCCGGTGACGGCAAAAATCAAGATATTGGTACAGGATGATTTACAGGCGCCCGTTGATACAGCGTTCCTTTTACAAACGCATGGACTCCCGCCTTGGAAGAGCTGTTAAGGAAAAGTCGCATCAGCCCTTCCGATGTCTGTCAGACGCGGAGACGTCGCTGGACGCTGCGGTTGGAGCCGAGGTCGGAGCAGCGCAGGGCTGCGCTGCCGTCCCGGCCGGCGATGGATGTCTGCCCGCCGCTGCCGGAGCCCGGCTTCCACGCTGGGCGTGTACCCACCGTCTCGCGGGAGCACGAGCGCTGGAGAGGCGTCTGGTGCAGGGGATGGCACGAAGGGCACGCGTCACGCAGCAGAACCGGACCAAAGCAGACGCGATTTCGTTGCCAGCTTCAACATCTGAATTTCAGGCGAGCCTGTAACTGGCACTGCGGTTAGGTGTGAGGCTGCGGCATCCTCTCCTTCCTCTGCCAAGGGGGAAAAGCAGCACAGCTGTGCTTACGGCTGCTCCCAGGCATATTTACAGAATCCCAGAATCTTCATGGTTGGAAAGGACCTTTAAGATCATCGAGTCCAACCAAACAACCTACAATCTCTGCCACCAGAGCATGCCCTGAAGTGCCACATCCAGACGGTTCTTAAACACCTCTGGGGATGGGGACTCAACCCCCTCCCTGGGCAGGCTGTCCCAGGGCCTGACCACTCTCCCAGTAAAGTNGAGTACAGAGGCACCACCACTTCCCTGCTCCTGCTGGCCACGCTGTTCCTGAGACAGGCCAGGATGCTGTTGGCCTTCTTGGCCACCTGGGCACACTGCTGGCTGACGTTAAGCTGCCCGTCCACCAGCCCCCCCAGGTCCTTTTCTGCCGGGCAGCTTTCCAGCCACTCTGCCCCAAGCCTGGAGCGTTGCTTGGGGTTGTTGTGACCGAAATGCAGGACCCGGCACTTGGCCTTATTAAACCTCCTACAGTCGGCCTTGGCCCATGGATCCAGCCTGTCCAGGTCCCTCTGTAGAGCCTTCCCACCCTCCAGCAGATCAACCCTCCCGCCTAGTTTGGTGTCATCTGCAAACTGACTGAGGGTGCGCTCAATCCCCTCATCCAGGTCATCGATGAAGATATTAAGTCTTTAGTATTGAGATATTTAGTCTCATTTAATGACAGTATGGGGCATTTTGATGCAAATACACGGGTGATGCGACCGCATTTGGGCAATTACTCAGCTAGCCGGTTGTTGCGCCTACCCTTCGGATGCCTAATCCTGCGTCGGGAGCGGGCTGGGCTGGGCCGGGCGTGCGGGTGAGGTTCCGTCACCAATGCTGCGCCCGTAGGAGATGCCCTCTGAGGTTAGACTGCTCCCAGGCTATCAGCAGCAGAAACGCCCGGTGAGCGAGGCACCCGATGGAAAGCAAGCGAGTGGCCAGCCCTGCGATGCTCGGCGTGTCGAGCGCTCGCCGCCAGCCAGCTGAACCAGCTGTGGGCCGCGGCGGCAGCTCCCCTGCCTAATTTCACAGGACCGATACCTTTGTGAGAGGCGCAAGCTGCTTGGGGGCAAGGAATCCAAATTCACAGAACAGATTACACACGCTAAATTTTTTGCCCAGCTTTGTTGATTATCTGCCGTTAAAAAAAGTTGGAGAGAGCAGAGCTGCTCTGCACGTAAACTCCAGACGGGTACTTGTCGTCGGGAGGTGCTGGGGTTCGGCGGAGGGAAGAGGAGGAGCTGCAGCCCCGGGGAGGAGGGGGCTGCCTGCAGACCCCCCTGGCCGCCCCCGAGGCTGGGGAGCGGGGCAGCCCCGTCACGCAGGCAGTGCGAGGCGGCGATGGGCAGCTTGGCAGGGTTTCCTGCGGCGGTGCCCGGCTGGATGCAGCGGGATGGCGATGCTACCGTGCGTGAGAGGGATTTACTGTTTGCTACTGAATGAAGCGGGGTTTATGATGTTATCTGTATGTTATAGAGTGTTTAATGGCGTGAATGCAGTTCAGCATAAGCATCGGAGCGAGCGCTCGAGTTGCTGTGCGCTGCTTTGCCAGCCCTAAGCCCTAGAAATAGCGCCAGGCCCGCACCGGTGCGCAGACCCAGGGGAGCGAGGCAGGGATTTCGGAGATGCTGAAGCCTGACTTATCCGTTCCCAACTCAGCTATGTGAGGGCAAGGGCGATCAGGCAAATATTTGGGGAAGAACTCTGTTCTGCATTTGAGATCCGCAGTGAAGATGGCCTTAAATATCCGGGTGCTTCTCCAGGCTCCGCGTAAGGGATCTGCCGTGGTTTTGGTCCCACCAAGAGCGTGTCCCGGTTTTGGGGACCGAGCCTGGGGTGCCCCGCGCAGGGATGAAGGGTGCTGGTCTCGCGGCGCCTGGCCACGCTCCGGCTCTCCGCGAGGAGGAAGCAGGCGGTGGGTCAGTGTATTGAAGGTCTTTGATTGAACCCGATGATGAATCGCAGCTTGATGACTTCCTCTACATCAATGGAGCTGAACTGGCTTGGGGAAACTGTTTGATTTAAGAAGAATAGGCCTAATTTTGGAAGTGCTTCACACCCATCAATCTAAGTGAAATTCATTTATCTGAGGCACAGCTGATATGTCTCCCATTTACATAGTATTAAGTGCCTCACAATCCTTGATATATTGAAGCTCACAGCAGGGGAAAAGGATCGCGTTGCTACCCCTGTTTCGCAGGCGAAATTTGCAGCGTAATCAAATGAGTCACCGGAGTCAAACCAGGGCTCTGCCCCGAGCCCAGAAATGGCATCCTCCTCCCGGAGATGGGCACGCGGCGGCTCCCAGGCTCCCGGCGGCCGCGGGCAAAGCGGCTGCGTATGCGGTGGGGCGCGACGTACGCAAGGGAGCGGACAGAAGGAGCCTGCAAAGCATTTTCCATCTCCCATCTAACACGGTTTTATGAAGTGTTTGCAATAGCGTCTCAAAGGCAGGGCTGGAAGGCAGACTGGGAATCACAGCGGTATCTGATGGAAGAGATATTTAGAGGGAAGAGACATATGGCGTCTTAAATAAAAAGAACCTACTCAGTGGTTAATCTCCACTTGAAAAACATCCAGGACAGCCTCGTCCGTCTACCGCCGCACTCCCCACCGCGCAGCCTGCTGTCCGAAGATGCAGACGCCGCGGTCCATGCCGTGGCTCCTCCCGGCTGCTGCCGAGACGTGGAGGGTGCTGGTTTCTCCATCCCCAGCGATTCCGGCCACGCCAGGGAGGGGGTTACGGTAGGAGGGAGTGGGGTTGATCTGGCGCTCGCCGCAAAGTGCTGCTGCTTCCCCGGCCGAAGCTCGCCCGGTGCCGGCTGCGCGCTGCACGCACCGTTCATGGGCTGGCTGGAGACTGACGATGCCACTGCGCGTTGTCTCCACGTTCCCCCAGCTGAAGCCAAGGCTAACGATGAACGCGGCCTGGGGTGAAAAGGAAAAGGCAGGTCACTCCGTGGGGGAAATTCCTGGGAGCCCTCGGGCTGGAGCGTTCCAGGAGCAGGGCTGAGGTTTCAGGGGAACCGAAGCTCATTCCCCACCTCTTGCTGGGTCCTGCCTCCAAAAACTGCAGCCCGAGCCCGGCAGAGAGGCTGGGGGGCAGGCGGGGGTGAGGGGTCTGGGACCCTCAGCGCCATCCCCAATTTGTCAGCCCTCGCTGGCCCCAAAGCAGCAGTAGGCAGGAGAAACAAGTGCCTCCTTCCCGCAACTCTCCGTGGGCACTTAGGACAATGATGAAAAGTCCTCGAGCAATCACACAATGTTTGTTTCACGCCAAAACTATCCCAGCCGCTTTATAAACAAGCGTGAGTAATGGGCGGGGGGGGCAGAAGTTTCTCTCTCTTCCTCTCGGATCTTCTTGAGTATGCACTTCTGCCGCGATTTATCCTTGTTGCAACCTTATCGACTTGACTGGGGATGTAAATCAAACCACCCAACATTTTACCCGGAATTCCAATTATTTATACATAGATGGAAAGGCTATAATTACAGCTGCTAAATGCGGCCCGGCAGAGAGACACAGGTGTCTGTCTTCGCGGAGGTTAGGGATGGAAAAGTCCAGGCTGGCTCCCTGCCCGTCCCTGCGGATTCGCGGCTCGCTTGCCCCACCGCGGAGGACGGGGGAGCAGAAGCCCCGGGCTGACATGGGGAGCGGGGATATAGGTAGAGTTTGGCAATTAGTCCATCGAGCTTCTGGAAAGGACCTGACAGGCTCTTTCCCCTTTTTTCCATCTCGCATGTCCAACCTGTTCTCGGAAGAGGACTGGAGAGGAAAAAATCGATGAATCCTACGTGTGGTTTTGTTCATGTCTGCTCCGGGAGGCGGTGTTTCTCGGGAGGGCTGTCGGGCCGTGCCCGAGCTGTGGCTGGGTGTTGGTTGGCGGGTACAGTTCTCTGGAGAGCATCCGTAGCGCCGCATCCCTGCTCGCCGCCGTTTCAGCTGGCCAGGGGCGACGGGGGCTGGGGCAGGATGGCTCTGCCCTGGCCACCGCAGGGGACCCGGCGTGGCATCAGGGGAGGTGGCACTGCTGGTGATGGCTCTTGCCAGCTGGGTCTCCCGGTAGGAGCCCGGGGAGGTGGCTGCGTCTGCGGGCACAGGCGGGATCCGTCCCAGCTCGCCTCGCCCGAACGTAGCGTCCCGTCTTGCTTTCCCCGCGCGTTTCTTTTGCGGCTGGAAGAGGGGAGCGGAGGCGGGCGCGAGCGGTGTTTTACATCCCAGAGGAGGACCCGGGGCTTCGGGGCAGCAGCAGCACGCCTGAAAACCCGCATGACGTCACCTTCATTAGCCGATCTGCTCCAGCCGTTGGGGGAAAAGCTCCTGACAAGTGATTTAGCGTCCCAGTGAAAGCGCGACGCAGTGGGAGACGTCCCTGGCGGCCGGAGCCTGGCTGCCAAGCAAACTTCCCCTGCTCCTCTTCCAGGTGCTAAATTAGTCTCTCTCCGCAGAACGGCAATCTGTTGTTAATTAAAGGATACCCAAGGAGGTGACAACACCAGCCTGGGTGAAAAGTAAAACATGCGAACGCTTTTCCCTCGTTGTTTGTTTCCTCCTGTCGGCTCGTCCCCACCTCGTCCCCCCCCAAATTAAAGCGTCCCCGGCCGGGGCTGGTGGCGGGGTGGCAGCAGAAAGCGGCGGGCGGGCGGCCCACGCCGCTCCTGCCCGTGTGCCGGTGGGACGGCACATTAAAATAAAACTGTTACATGCTCGAAGGGATTTCAGCTATGGCTGGGATGGCGGGAAAGAGATTAACGGCGCTGCTTCCCCCCTGGCACCGGCGTGACTGGCAGCTTGGGTAAAGAAGAGCCCACTCTAAACGCTCCCAGGGGTCCCAGGAGGAATTCATTACGTCTAGACTGGCAGTAGCCGGCAGTACTGCTTTGTGAGCTGTGAAACTAATGTTTATCCACCGCTCAGCTCGATTCAGCGCCATTTAAGGAGTCCGGGGTATTAAGCCGGAGGAATGAGAAGTACGTCACCCGGCGTGCTGCTGCGGCAGACCCCGGGGAGGAGGGTGGGAGCGGGACCCCGTCCCACCAAGCCGCTGGAAGGAGCCTGGGCTCTGCAGGGTCTCCCACCCGCCCAGGCTTCGGCGGGGCTTCTCTGACAGCCCTCCTGCACAAGCCCGCTGCCAAATTGGCCTTCAGCTCAAGGCAGCCGCTGCCTGTTTCATCTGTAAGTTGCCATGTACTTCAACAGCATCTCCCTGATCCCTTGTAATCTCGTTTTCTTCCGCTGCTCCCAGTCATCTCCCTCCCTCCCTCCGGCAGCTGTGGAGCCGGCAGCAGCCCCGCACGCCTGTTGGAGGCCGGAGAGCATCACGGCAGCGCCCGCGGTACCCGGGCGCCCCACGGCTGGGCGAGCAGCGGGGTCCGGCAGACAGGCTGCGGCCAGACCCTGGGGGATGTCCCTCGTGCGGCTCCACCAGGGGACGACGCGCGGCGCAGGGGCTGCCCCGCATTTCTCCACGACACCCTTCGGAGGCCTGGAGTGAAAGGCGTCTAAAATTTATAAATGTCAAGGAGGAAAGGGAGCAAGGACGACTAAATATAGACACCCGAACGCCTCCTTTCAGGCTACAAAAGCGATGTGATGGATGCAGCCTAAAAGCCTCCGCACACTTGAGCCTGGCAAAGCACTTAAGGGCAGCCTGGCGCGGGGGGACACCATGGTTTTATGTGGGTCGGTGGCCGCTGTGGACCCCTATATCCATCCTCCCCCTCTCCCGTGTGCGCTGCCGCGCTCCTTATCCCAGCAGCAGCCCGCAGGGGTGGGCAAGGGCTCCTCCGGCTGTCCCAAGGCTCTGGCAGGGCTGCTCTTCCAAAGGGGAGCTCACCGTTAGACCCCGACCCCCGGTGCAATCAGCGAGGGCTGGGGACGGGTTTTCTTCGCAGGCTGGGGCTGAAAGCAGCCGGGGAAGGAGCCTGAGCGCGGCTGTGATGGGGAGGGGTGGTGGGAGAGCCACGCCGTGTGCCCAAAGAGAGGAGTGAACTTCTTTCCAAGTGTTTTGGGTAAGAGACAAAAACATTGCCCGCCCACTGGCTTCTTCCCCAGCATCCTCCGCTGGCAGACACAGCGGGATGTGCGTGGCATTGCCGGCCCAGGAGGGATTGCTCCGCCGTTTGCCGTACGTCCTGCCGGAGCTCGGGGGCTGCCTGCAGCTTCCCCACCGAAACAGGTCCCCGCTGGAACCCAGGGTTTCACCAAAACAGGTGGTTCGCGTGGGAAAGGTGGAAGTGAAAAACCCATGACGTTTCTGAGGTGAAAATATCTTTTCTTTCCGTTCCATGGGAATCGTGGCCGTTTACTTCTCCGTTCCGCTTCAAGGGGAACAAAACCGGGTCCTGAGGTGTCCGGGTGTCCTCTGGAAAGGAGATGCTGATTTTTCAAAAGGGAATCGGGTAGCAGAAACATCTGAAACCCGAAAATAAATCCCAGGTTGTCAGAGTCTTCGGTATCTGTTTTAATTATTACTCCGCTGGGATTTTCTCAGAGATTATATTTCCACAGTGATAACTGTTATCACTTTATTTTACAGCCTCGGCTGTTTGTAAGCCAGGGAGGAGCAGGCTCGGTGTCGAGAAGAGTTTCCAGGAGACGTTCGAAAGGGGAGAGCGCTGGCTTTCCTCTGCCCCGCTGGCGAGGAGCACGACGTTGTCCTCGGCGTCCCCGTCCCGCTCCGGGCTCCCTGCGACGGCACGGCTGTCGCCTGCAGAGGGGCCGGAGAGCGCCGCGGCAGGCTGGGATGGCTCGCGGCGCCCGCAGGATCCGGCCCCTCTAGGTGACGTGCCGACAGAGCGAGGGAAATGGGATGCCGGGGACAGCTCGCCGCAGAGCACAGCCCCCGCCTCGCTAGTCCCATAATTTTTGTTGGGAAGTTTTATCTTTTTAATTTGTTACATATCATGCATCGTCTGATTAATTATTGCTTCTCTGCAGGGAGGACTAGAGTTTATAGAGCAATATAGCATTAGTGTTAGCTTTACACACCCCCAAAGCCCAGCGGAGGCTCAGCAGAGTACTTATGCGATGTTCTGTCGATAATAATGACTCAGCACTTGGCCGCTCGCTGGGTATATCAGAAGCGCTTTAGTAAAACGTACACAGTAGATGCAGCGAACATAAATACAGCCAAGAGATGCGGAGCGTGCCGTGCCGCATACGGATCAGTCCGTACGCCGGGGCGGCCTCGCCGGGAGAGCTGGGCACCCACGACCCCTCTCGCTGGCAGAGCCCTGCCTCCTCCTCCTCCTCCGCCTGCTCCGTAAAGGCCCGGCAGTGCAGGAGTTTAATTGCCGCGGTGGCCTGGGATGCATTGAGCTGCTCGGCGTGTCCTTCAGCTGCGCGACTGCAGAAATAGCCGGCATAAAATTGCCTTTACAGCCACGTCTCTCCGCCGGCTGAGCGAGAGCCCTCTCCCTGAAGCAGCCTCCCCATCCAGCAAACGATATCGAGGAGGTTGTATAAGCGATTGGGGAAGGTACTGCGGCAGGACTAACAGCAATGAAATGCAGTTGAACATTTCCAGCGCTGAGTAAACCATATGTCTTCATAATTTGATTGTGCCCCGGTCCCCCAGGTACCTCCCAGCTCTATTGAACACCGATGGAGTTATTTGGAATCATAAATAATATTATCAAAGAGGGTCTGCTGGGTAAACAGAGGCGGTGCATAAATTGTCAGCGCGCGGTATTGATTGTTCTGAGCTGACTAATGAATTATTCTGTTTAAGGGTCTGTGGAAACAACGCTCAGCGTTTTCGAGGCAGGGGCCCTTTGAAGAATTTCCCCCCGGCGCTGCTGGGCTTTGCTGTCCCGGCCACCGCCGGCAGCCGCCCATCGCCCTGTCCCCAGCCCTCGGCGGCGAGCGGGCGGGCGGGGGATTAACCACGGCAGCTGGTCACGGGCGATTCGCAGGGCATTGCCCGGACCTTTGGTCCTACCAGCGTCATCTTGTCCTCCTCGTTTCTCATCTTCCCTTCTTCCTTCCCTCTGTATTTACGCAGCGCCCGGCGGGGAAGGGACCCGATGGCAGATTGGGGGATGCTCGGAGAGGTGCCCCAGGGGCCTTGGCACTGCCTTGTCCCCGTGCCAGCCCCCCGAGGCTTCCCACCCCCCTCCCACCCTCTTCCCACCACCTTCCAACCCCCTTCCCACCCCAAACGCTTTTCTCCCCACGCGGGGAACCTGGGCGCTTCTCCCACCTCTTGGCATTTCTCCGCTTTTTGGGCTTGCGTGTGTTTCAGTAGGGTTTTCTCCCCGCAGACATGCTAGCTGCCTCAAGGCCTGCCCCAGAACGAGGAGAAATGAGACATCCTTTTTAACACAACTTGCGGGGTTTTTTTTTTTTTCCCCACCTGCACAATACGTTCTGTTAAATTTATAGTTTTTCAGTCCCTTTGATGTCGGGGACTCAAAACACGTCCCCGCTAATCTCGCGCAGCAGTGCCTGAATCGCTGAAGGCGCTGGCTGGGGATGTGGCAGGGAACCAGACAGCAGTTATTGGCGTTTTTGGGGGCTGGGGCAGCGTCAGGAGACAGCTAATTCTGAAATAAATTACGCCATTAAAAGGCTTTTGTTCTTTTTCCCTCCTTTTTGGGCTACAGGCTCAATGGAGAAGAGGCAAAGCCGGAGCATCCCGGCGGAGCGGCCGCGCTGGGTGGAGGAGCGTGGCAGGGGTTTGTGGGGGAAAGAGGAGGAGGAGGAAGGCAGCTGTGTCTGGGAAGGAGCCCTGCCCTGGGCGAATGCACTTGCCCGCCAACCATAATTAATTATTACCGATTTTGCCATAATACCGTATACTTTAGGGCATTATCTTTCCTCTTTTCCAGCCTTTGAGCTGTGATTGCTACTCCACTTTCTGAAGGAAGCCCCACTACTTTCCCTCAGAAATAGAGCTGGTTCGGTTTTCATAGCCCCTTTGCCAGCCCATTGAGCATTACTGAATTCACCATTCCTCACCCGTATGACAGCATTTCTGTCTCCGCTCGCTTTTCCTTTCTTCCTGAAAAGCTCAGGAAGACACTCGCTTGTAACCGTGGGTTTAGCATCCAAGAAACCCAAGAATTCGCTTAAAGTTAAACAAAAATCGAAACACTGCCACGTCTTTACCAACGGGCAGGATCAGCCTTGGCTTAGCCTCTGCCCAGCGGTGGACTGAGCTTGCTCTCTGGACGCGGTTAGTTTGGTTACTGGAGGTCTCTGGGGCTCCTCGAGGATGCTCGCCCAGTAGCTGGGCTCAGAGAAAGTGGTTCTCTCCCACGAGGGGCTTTGCCCCGTGGGAACGTGGCCACGCCAGGCTCCGGAGTGGGATGGAGGGGAATGGAGCGGGATGGAGTGGGACGGAGCGGGATGGAGGGGGATGCTCCAGAGCGGGACGCCTGGACCATGCAGGACCGCGGGAGCGCATCCCCCGGCAGCCTGCCTGGATGAGCACCCACGTTTGCCCTGGCTGCGCGAGGATGGCAAGGAGTTAAGCCCAGCCACCCCAGCACCTTAATGTCCGGCATAATTCAGACCATTTAATTAGTGTCCCACGCTTGGCATGTTCGATAGTGTTTTCCCCCCGGGGAGAAGCGCACCAGCTCACATATATTGCCTGTTATCTTCCAAGTACTCGGAGCAGAATGCTTTTTCAGTAACCTCATCAAAGGATAAGCCAGGATTCAGATAAGCTTTTCAAGGAGGAAGCCAGGGTTATAATTTTCAGAGACTTCTGAATGTCACCTCCAATTTTCGGCTCCGCCGTTGGAGCGGCCGGTTTTGGAAGCCACCCAGCCTCAGATATTGAAACGGGTGACCTGTGGACTCGGGCCTCCTCAGTTCCTGGTCATCGTCACTCTGCCAGATCCCCGAGCTGAAAGTGCTTGAGATTTCTGACTTTATAATAACGCGGTTTCTCAGAAGTGCAAATTACAGAGGAATTGGTGCTAAACTCCCCATTAACTATAGAGCCCGAGAAATCCTCAGTGTCCCAAATTACCTGTCACTTTCTCTGTAACACCGCATAATTCTGTCACTTAAAAAAAAAAAAAAAAGGCCGTAATTTGAAATTTCAGTGAAATTCCTAATTGACTGGGCAGCTCGCGTGCCGTGCCCCCTCTCCGCGTGTGTTTGGCATGCCGACGCCGGCCGCTGCGCCCCGGGCATGGCGATGCTCCCCCTCTTCGGTCTCTCTGGGGCGCTGGGAACCCTTCTGCAGCCCTCAGCTTCCAGGGGGACGGGGCATACGGGTGTTTTCGAGGATGGCCGAGACTGCCGGGACGATCTCAGGCGGGTAACGGGATGCCCAGGAGTGTGGGTACAAGCTTGAGGCTGAACACGCCGGAGGGAGAGGGCGACGGGGGGGGGGAGTTAGCTTATCAGAGAGATTTGAGTATGGGAAGGGGGGGGGGGGGGGGNGGGTGTCTGGAGTAGGAGATGGAGGACAGATACAGGTGACGGCGTCGACAGGCGGGCAGGGGATTAGACTCCGAAGTGGGTTTTTTTTCAGGGGCACATTTTGCTGTGAATTAGGAATGGCTTTTGGACGTGTTTCCAAGACCACGTTTTTAGCTGTTGTTCACGACCACAAGACGTTCACAAAAACTTGCCCAGACGACATGAACAGGACTTTTACATGAATGTGGAGGGGGAAAACCCAGGGAAACACAACGACCCGACCGTCGTCGCCTTTCACCAGGCGCCTGCCGGGAGGGACAGCCAGCCCGTCCCCACAGCTGGCGTCACACCTGCAATTTCTGCCTGGATTTCGGGGTTTGCCGCACACCTCTGGGCAGACGCCTGGCCAGCCCTAAGCTGGGGGGGCTGGGGGTCATTTGCCCCGGTGTGACCCCCCCGGGGGACCGTCCTCGGCAGCTCTCTCTGCTCCCCCGCAGCCCTCTCTCCCCCTTTGTCCGATGCAATTCCCGTAACTTCCAAAGGGGTGGTTTGGACTTAGCCCAGCAGGGGAAGAAAATTGGTCCCTGGAGTCCATTTGCAAACAGGCTCCGGCTTCGGTTTTAATCCCTGTGAACAGCAGCACCGTTAAACTGCTTTGTCTGGGAGATTTCCAGCCCCGTGTAAGGGTACAAAACCCAGTTCATCGACACTTAAAAACTCGCTCCTGCCGCAGTTGGCGGCGGCGCTCCTGGGTCTTATTGCTCTCTCTGGCCTCAACTTGCCACCCATTTCCTATTTTCTGTCCCCCTGCCCTGCTTTCCCCGCAGTTTCCCTGCTGGGGGATAGGGTGCAGGTGTGCTGGGTCAGCCCCCGGCCCCAGCTGACCCCCATTCCCTATAAATGCCTGGGGCAGAGCCACAGCTCCCTTTGGCTCAGCTGGGGACGGGGCCGCTGCGGTGCTGCTGGCTCTCGGGACGGCGCTGGGGACGGCCAGGGTGAGTCGCTGCGTGCCGGTGGGACGGCGAGAGGTGTCCGAGGTGGGACCCTTCCGCGAGGGCTTGTGACACAGATTGCAAACCTGTGGTGTGAGAAGATGCAAGTGCCGGAGTCTGGCGGCGGTGGTAGGCTGTTCTCCTCCGGGCCGTCTCCTCGGTGGACGGGCGCTGCGCTTTCGGCGTGTCTGCCCTGTGCGTGGCTGGCTCCGCAGCCCCAGAGGGACAGGAGCCTTGGTGGCCCCTTAGAAGGGGTGCTGGCGGGCACTGAAGCTCCTGACCCTGTTCAGCTGTTACCCCCGCCCCGAGGAAGCGTTTCTGCTCACAAAAACGTGTGAGCAAGCACCTAAAAGCAGCTGGGGTGATGCCTGGCATCCTCCGGTGCCGGGCATCGTGGCATGGGGCTGTGTCAGGCTGGTGGGACGTGTCCCTCGCCCTGGGGACAGGCTGGGAAGCCGCGGGGGTTAGAAGGAGCCTCCCCAGGACAGATTGCTCCACAGCGGCTCCCTGCCCTTTCTTCCCCTCGTTTTTTTTCCTCTTTTCCCCTCCTGGCTGAATCAATAATTAAGCATATTCTAAGTAGCGCAGTTTTGCTTGAAATTTTCCATTTGGCTTGTGCATTAGTTGGAAATGAAATATTTAGAGGGCAGAATATAGTAGTAAAGCCAAGACACATTTTCTGCTAGTATATTTTATTTATTTTGTTTAATAATGAGGTTCCGTGTCTGTCTCTACCCCCCCTCTGCATCAGTGCCGTCTTCCTCTTCCCCTTTCCTTTGGAGGCAGAAGATAATATCCCCCTTCTAAAAAAATAATAAAGTCAGGCTTGTCCAACAAATCCGGTCCCGTGCTCTGATGTTGGAAGTGTTCAAAGCAGCTTCCCAGAAGGCCTGGGGAGAGGAGTAACTCGGCCTCTCCGCGCTCCTGCTAACCGGTGATTTGTCTGTGGGGGCAAAGGAAAAGGGATTCCCTCGCTTGAAATTATTCCTTCCCTGCCGTGAAACCTTTAATAATCCCCCGGGAAGCGAACGGATCCTTTCCGGGCGGGAACGCCCCGCACCGTCTCCTCCTCTCTGTCTCTGCGTTTCCACTCGCCAAATGCATCCTGACTCGTTTGGGGCCTTTTTCTGCTCTGTCGAGAGAGATGTTTGCAAGAGCGGATTCGGCCCGGGGAGGGACGGCTGCGGCACCCGCTGTGGCTAGAAAATTTTCGTGTCCCGTCCCATGTCCCGTCCCCGCTCCCTCATCCCAGGAAGGTGGGAAACGGCTGCGCTTCCTTGAAGAGCTCTTTGCGGGTTCAACCTTGTTTTTGTGGTTTTTTTTTTTTTTTGTTTTTGTTTTGTTTTTTTTTAATCCCCCCACCCACGTTCTGCTCTGGGGACGTAAAAGCCAACGTAAATCCCCTCAAATAGAAATTACTCCAAGGAAATTCATATCATGTACAGCAAAGTGCTTCATCCCGACAGCTTCAAAATATTTCACTGAGATTTTGATCTTTTCTTCAAAACCTGTTTACGGTTTAAAAA
>VXBH01005616.1:0-28850 GCA_013400035.1 Rynchops niger | reverse complement strand
AAAAAAAAGAAAGGAAAAAAAAAAGAAAATGTGTGTATGTATTTGAAATTGTGTATGTATTTGAAATGGAGTACTTCTCACAAGCAGCCCAAGCCCAAGTGTGGAGAAAGGCCTCTTGTCTGAAAAGCAGATGAAGTTTTCCGTCAAAGGAAAGAAAGCTGGAGCTTCCCTGGCCCTGGGCAGGAGCGGGGGGAGGCCGCTGGCCCCGCCGGGGGTCTGGGCGCATTTCCTTGTGCAGGAATTTCTGCCACGGTCCTTTCCTGCTTTCCCAGAGGTTTTGCCGGGTTTTTTTGGTGGCGGCTGAGCTGGGTGACGGCTCCGGGGCTGCTCCTGCCCCTGGGACTCTTGGTGTTTCCCAGGCTCGGAGCCTGCGTGTCCCCTTGCGAGAAGGGTCCCTGGGCCCGCGCAGGTTTACGTGGGCGTCAAAACTAATTTTCTGCTGGTAATCCCAATCCCCAAAGCCTCTTGGTCACCGCTTCTGCTCCGCAAAGGCGTGATTAAATAAAAACAACAAATAAATAGCAAACCCCAAAAACCTGCAGCCCTCTGTTTCAGGTGCGGAGGCGTGTAAGATAACTAATTACGTGCACAGCTCGTGTCTCGAAGCTCTCCTGCACTCCAGACAAACATTTTGTATACGTTTGAAGTGGGAAATGAGGGCGAGAGCTGAGCTGCGTTGATCTGTTCGGGATCTCACCGGGTTTGAGAAGTCAATCCGTTCATCTCCAGCGAATTAGGTGGGGCCGAAAACTGGTATTTTTCTAGTGTTTGCTGCGGCTGGCGCCGTGCGCGGTGCGCTCCCGGGAGGAAAGGCTTTCGCAGGACTTTCACCAGCAGCCCTGACCGCGTCTCTGGCTCGGCAGCAGTGGAGCACGTGCAACAGCGCGAGTGCTAAAAGAAATTCGTGGGGCCCGATTCTCGCCTTGCCCCGGTGGGGATGCTGCTCCGGGCGAGGGGCCGTGCCCCCGGCAGCCTTAGCTTAGGATTTCCTCCTGCTGGTCCAAATCTTGACTCTATTTCAGGCAACCCAGGGCAAATTTAGGTTTCCCTCGCCGTGCAGCTGTATCTCACCCGCAGTTTGTATCTCTGCGAGCAAGGTGGGGACGGGGGCNNNGGCTGGTAGTAGTTAATTTGCGATAATAGTTCCCCCATTGTTAATATTGTTGTTAAACTCCTGCATTCTCATCGAGCGAGAGGTAATTATAATAATTAGCAGAGAACTTATGAACTTGTCAAACTGGTAATTATAAACCGCGGGGACATTTTGTCATTAAGAGATGCCATTCAGGAGGGGGGCCGCGGGGGTGCGGAGCCTCTCTTGATCAGATCCGTGCCCGTGAGGAGTCTCCCCTCTCCCGGGCCCTGGCTCTGGTGGCTCCGGCTCCCGCGAAGCCCGTCTTCGCCGTGCCCCGGCTGAGCGGGGACCTGGCGCTGCCACCTCCAAAACCAACGAGCGACGGAGGCAAACGCTTGCCTGCGGTCCCCAGGCAGGGCTGAGCGCGAGCGCTGAGCTATGGCTCCGAGGGGGTGTGGGGATGCTCAGCTTCAGCTTTTCTGCCTTTCCCTCCTCCCACCAGCTTCTTCCACGGAGGAGGACCCTGTGGTCCGTGATGCTCCTGCGTGCTTCCCGCTCCCGTCTTCACCTGGCAGGGAGGCGGGCAGTAACCTGTGCATGGAAGAACCTTCTTTTGGTGTAAATTGTGCCTTCCCCGTCCCAAGCAGACAGGCTGACCCAGTGCATCTTGCTGTTGAATCAGCGTCTTTGGCAGTAGAGGCTCCAGCTGCGCTTGCCCGCGAGGAGAATACGTGGCCTCAGCCCGGTCCCGCAGCTCCTCGGGGTGCTGGTCCCCGTGGGATGGAGCCACAGGGGGTGGCCAAATCCTCCCCACAGGGCTGGGACGCCGATGGGGAGAGGGACATCATCCTCTTGTCTTTTCCCTTCCACGTGCCCCAACCCCCTCACCCCCGCCTTCCCGCTGTGCCCCGAGGTTTTCCCCCAGCATCCCGGATGTGTTGTTTGGAGACAGGAGCCGTTTCCTTGGAGGAGCTCTTCATGTGGTTGCTAGAATGAACTTTGTGTTTCGCTCCGCGTGCGATACGTTCTAGCTCCGTGTGCACGTTTCCGTGTGCACAATTCTTGAGGAAACAAGGAACGACAGCCCACTCTATGCAAAGCACGAAGCTTGAAATGTTTCGGCGGAAGGGAGTGCTGGAGGTCGGACCGGCTCCGGGAGGCGGCGCCGGCACGTTGGGCCATGGCAGGGACGAGCGCAGGAGCCGATTTCGTGTCACCCCGCGGGTCTCACCGTCCAGCCTCTGTCAAGTGGCCCTGTCACCTGCGGCTCTCAGGGCGGCAGGAGAGAAAGCAGGAGCCACCCCTCATCCTGCAGTGTTAGACGTTGCCCGTTTTCAGCCCAAACAAGGCCGGTGGGGAAGTAAGCATTTCCCGTGATCATTCGCTTTGTGGCCAGGCAGGTTTTGGCAGGCCCCCCTCAAAGAGAAATGCTCACGAGTCGTCGCAGCGACGGCTGTGGCAGGATCTCCCACCGCCTCCGTGCGCGTCGCTCAGCGGAAGCCGACGATAACGTCTAAGGAAGGTTTTGTTCCCCTGGAAGCTGTGTTTTGCTAGGACAGCATCCCTTGGCGTGCCCCCCCCGGGAGCCCTGCGCCCCTCAGCAGCATCCCTCGCCCCGCTGCGCATGGCACCCGCCAAGCCCCGATCACATATTCTCACATATTCTCCAAGTTTCCTCGCGTGCCTATTGTCAGCTTTCTCTCCCGGACGGTAAACAACAAATGGTCCTTTTCACCCGGGAGATAAGATTGTTCATCTTCCAAAGTCACCGGCACTGGAGCAGTTTGAATAACGAGCCTTCGGGAGAACTCGTGTTTCTCTTCGTGTCCTTTTCTTAACAAAGACCTGAGGCTCCCAAGGCAGCGGCGGCTCCGCCAGGCGCCGAACGCGACAGGGGCTGCTTCTGAAGGGCACAAGTTACAGAGAAGATTTTCTTTTCTTCCTCTCTCTTTTTTTTTTTTTTTCTTCTCCTCCACTTTTCCAATTGTACTTTTGTCAGGCGCCGTCGCTGAACAATCGCTCCTTTATAGAGAAATTCCCGCCACGAGCGCTGCCGCGCAGATCCCCCTCCTCCCTTACAACCGCTGTCTTGCGGTGCCTCGCATACACGTTTCAATCTACAAAGCGAACCAGAAGTTCCCTGTGTCCTCAAAGAAAGCCTGGCTTTTGTGGCTTTTATGTGTCGTGCTTCCCACCTCCCTCGGCATCCCTCCTCTCTTGCCTCCCCCAGCTGCGTCGCCCTGCGTCCCGGCTCTCCCCGCCGCCGGGTACCTGCCCTCCCGCATCCCCCGTCGCATCCCTGGGGAAGGACGTGTTTCTCACGGGCCTGGACGGAGCGGTCCCCAGGCGCTGGAGAAGGCAGAAGAGGGAAGGGTTTCCAGCAGAGACGTGCCTTAGTAAGGAGAAAAGCCGTCTGTAGCCGGGGCAGAGCGTGCGGCAGCCGGGACGGGTGGTGTGTGGGGTACGTGCTGCGCTGCCGGCTCCAGAGCAGCATTCCAGGGCTCTGTCTGAGCACCCGCTCGGCGTTAAGCTGGTGCGAGGTCTCGCCGTAGCTGGATGCGCTGCGCATCCTCTCCCACCTCCTCCTCCATCCCCGCCAGCTCGGTCTGCTCCCTCTCGTCCTTTCTCTGCGCTGTCTCATCTCTTCCCCCCTTCCCGCCCGGCTTTGCCCTCTCCTCTAAAGCATAACAAGAAAAATAAAGCCATTCTGCATTAAGCTTTGGAGGGGAGGAAGCATCACGGACAAATTCGGGGCCTTTGCACCCTGTGATTGTGGGGCTTTAGTCCAAGGCCCTGCTCTGGGCAGCTCAAGAGCCGCCTGGAAAAGCTCCTCCCGGAGCTACGCGGCCTTTTGCATCGGCCACTTCTGCACCGGAGCCTGCCCTCGCCCTGGAAATGAAGACACGGGAAAATATGCAAAGTGAAAATAAAGGCAGGCTGTCTCCCAGCAGTGAGGCGGCGAAAATTAATTCCATTCTCCCCGCCGCCTGGAGCGGCCCCAGAAAAGGCAGAAACGCTTTGTTTCCTCGCCTCCAAACTTGCGAAGGTGGATCTGAAAACTCAAGCTGGGTTTTTCTTCCTTGTGTGCTTTCCAGAGCCCGTCAGCCACCAAATTTCCCAGTTTCTTGTATGATGCTGACACGGGCTCCCCTGAGCACCCAACAGGACCGGGCAGGGGTGCGGGTGACGGCCGGGGGTGATGCGCAGCACCCAGCACCATCACACCCAGCGCCGGCAGCGGGGGACAAGCAGGAGGGAAAAACCAGCCCTGTTGCCGAAACCCTCGGGAAACCCGCTGCCGGAGGAGGTGGCACATGAAGGGCTTGGTGGGACGCGTGCCCAGGGTCCTTTGGGAGGCCGTGGAGCGGAAGGGAGCGGGGGCCCCTGGCCAGCCTGGTGCACGGAGGCACTGGAACGGCACATTTCAGCATTTAAAATACATTAAAAGAGCCCTCCCTTTGAAGTGGGAAACTATCTCTATTTAATCAGAGAGAAACAACTTTTCAAAAGAATATTTCTCCCCCCCCCCTCTTTACCTTCAGCTGTCTGGCTTCTCCTGTGGATAGTACCATGAATAAAACATGCATATCCCAATTAAATCCTGATTTAATTTCTCTTCTTTGCAAAGCTGATGAACTCGAGTGCTTTCATAGAGACGTGAACATTAGCATTCTTTTGTGATGCACGAGCCGGTCCAGGTCGGAGGAACAAGGGACTGAAATAACCACCCGCCTCTCTCCGGGCCCTGCCAAGCTCCGTGGCCCCTCCGAAAACAGACCCCGGGTCGGGCTCACCCTGCGGAGCGGCGCCCGGGGCCGCTGGGCCGCGCTGGGATGCTGACACCCAGGGAGGGCAGGTCCCCTACAGCCCATCCTGACCCCGCAGAAGCTCCCGGGTGTCCTGCCCGTACCAAAAGAGAAGCAACCTGCTTGNGGGGAACCCCAACAAACAGGTTAGTTGGAGCAAAAAAGGTTTATTGTGAATTTCCTCGCATAGGCAGCCTCTGAAATAAATAATGCCGTTTACGCTAATGTGGTCCTGCCCATCGTTTCAGGCTCTCGGCACTAATCGATGCTCTCTAATGTTAGCGGATTGAATATAATACTTCAAATTACCTGTCTTTGTGCTACAGCGCGTTCGTGTTTTTCCTCGCTGTCTTGGGGCCCTGGCGTATGAAAATACCACCCTTGTTTATTTTTCCGTGCTGGAAGCGTTTCCATTGTGTCCAATGACCTTATATTGCAGCCAAACATATGAAATGCTTCTCGCAGAAAAAATTGGTAAATGGCTCAACAAAGTTTAATTTCTGCACAAAAACAACATACAAAAAAAAAAAAAAAATCCCTCTGGAGAAAGGTCTGGTCTTTCATTAAAAGCCAGGACGCTTCAAACTTTCTTTGCTGGAGAGCTTTTTCTTTAAAAAAAAAAATGAAAAGTCTATAAACCTGCTCAAAACAAATTTCCACCAGAAAATTGTTTTTGCCCTTCCATTTTTAATAGGGATTTTTCAAATTCATTTCCTGCGTAGCTCTGTACGGAGCCGCTGAAATGTCACCATGGTGATTGTCCTCGTGACATTTCCATTCCGGACTTAGAGCAGGAAAACAGGTCTCTGAGCCTGGCTGGGGAAGGGGGCGGGCGGGGGCCGGACCCCTCGGGGCCCCCCTTCGGGAGGGCTGGGCTGCCCGTGCCTCAGTTTCCCTGCCGGGGCGATGCCGAGAGCAGGGTCATGCTCCGGATGGGAAGAAATCGCTCGGTGAAAGCCAGCATGAAGCAAGGCTGGGCGGGAGAGCGTGTAACGTGGCCGCTGTCACGGGTCGTGTCAGGAGATTATGGATCCCCTCGGCGCGGCGGGGGCTGCCGTAGCCTCGCCCGGGGGAGGCCTGCTCTCCGGCCGCGCCGTGGCTCTGCTCCGGGGGGTGCTGGTGGGGAGGGCTTGGGGACCCCCGCAGCGGGGTGCCGCATCCCGGCTGGCTTGCCAGCTTCTGGAGCCGCCGTACGGCGGCATGGGTGTACCTTCCCCCCCCTCCCCTCCTCTCCCGCCTGCCCGCGCCCCTTTACCCGCCCCGCTGATCCACGAGTATTCCAGGCACCGGATTTATTTGGGAAGAACAGCGATTTATTTACACCCAAGAAAAGTTGTGCTCCGAGCTGCCTCTGATTTACGGCTGTGCTGCTGCGCCTGTGCGGCCCTGTAAATACTGCATTTATTGCCTGCCCCCGCGCCGGCCTTGCCACGAGGCAGGCGCAGCTCCCCAGCGGCGCTGGCGCTTGTCGGGGCGGGGGGAAGAAGCTCCGTTTCCCTCCCGACTTCTTGTCTGTGCTATGGAAAAGGGCAACCTGTCCCCCGCTTTCCCCCAGGAAGAGCTGCGGGTCGGTGGCAGCGTGGAAGGGCGGGCGGCTGGGAGCGTCGCTGCTTCCTCCGCTGGAAAGCAAAGGGGTGCGGAAGGAGCCCCCCAGGTAATCATCGAGCAAAGCTACTGGGGCCGGGGGGGGCGAGCGGGGAATACGGTGCTTTTACCTGCTCAGCTGGGTAATTAAAAGCTGCCTGAAGCACCGCTAACCTTTTATTTTCATCACGGCACCGTTCATTATGAAGCCAGAAAGAATTAGCTATGCTGCGTTATCAGATAGAGAAAAATATTAATAGCAGAAATGGGAAAGAGAAAGGAGGAACTTTGGGTAAGTTAATTAAACTACACATCCTCAATGACTTATTAAGTAGCTGGACAGGCTTCCTTGGGCTTAGCTGGCCCCCGAGAGCGCGAGATACTGTCTTTGAGGAAGAAACTTGTCAGCTCGAGCAACTTTTCCGTCGGAGGGCCGGCACGCGTGTGGTCAGCCCCGCTCTCGAGGCGGGCTGAGAGCTTCCGAGAGCGGGGGGATTTTTACCCTGACGTATTACCGGGGAGCATCTCTGCCCGCTGAGGCTCTGGCTGTTCAGGGCTGTGCTCGTAACGCACCCGGCAGGAACAGCACTCGACAACCCCATCCCATAAACAACCGCCGCCAGATGCTGCAGCTCCTCCCCGCGCTCTGCAGCCACACCGTTCCCTATCCCGTGCTGCCGAGCACAAACAGGGAGGTTCCTCCCGGTGGCGGCTCAGCTCTCAAACCCCGGTAGACGACGTCGCGTGGGTATCACTCTCAGGGGAACCTTTGCGGGGGTTGTAAGCGGTGGCAGAACACTCTGCCGCCTGCATGGGGTTAATTGGGAGAGGCACCCTTGTGCTAAGTTACAGGGCAAAGCTCAGTTAAGTTGGGAACTGAAATGGATGATTCCCATTAAAATGGATTTATTCACTGTGCTGCTGCGGTTACGCGTCACGCCGAGGGATATTTTCAATGGAAGTTTGTCTTTTACCAACTTTGCTTCCCTGTCCTTGTGGTCCCCGACGGCCCGGGGCGAGCAGAGGTGCCACTGGCCGGCGCGGCAGAGACAGGTCCCCCGGGCGTCCCTGCGGTCCCCAGCCCGGCCGGGGACCTGGCGTAGACCTGGCCGTTCCCAACACCGCGGGATGTGGCCAGGAGCTGGCGTCGGGCTGGCTCAACAGGTGTGTGTTACTCAAGACCCCCGGCAGAAGGCGAGACGTAAAAAGCTGACCCTTGGCTGGAAAGCGGCGAAGGCCGGTGCACGGGGTACCCGGGAAGGGGCAGCGGTGCGGCTCTCGCTCCACTTTTGCCCCAGGTGGCTGGACTGGGGGTGGGGGGTTCTGCCCTGCAGCTCAGGTCATACAGCCCCGGGGAGGTTTTCCTCCTCCCCTGGCGCCACGGTTGTACCCTCGCCAGTGCCGGAGCCCCTTCCCCATCCCTCCTGCCGCGGCGACACGCCGGCTTGGCCGGGAAGAGGGAGCCGGCGCTCCCTCTGTCACCGGCAGACGAGCACATCCGAACGGCGGTAATTAATAGGCGATCACAGAGTTAAGCAAATGCAGAGTGACAGCGGCCCCGGCTCGCTTCTAACCTGCGCCTCCGCTAACATTAGTTCTACAGCGGGACCCGCTGCCTGTTGACATGTTGTTTCTCCCCATTAATAAATAACTGCCTGAAACAATTATCCCACAAGAAACCAGCCTTATTATTTTTACCTATTCATTTATTTGTTTGTTTGGCCTGTGGAAGGCAGAGGAGAAACTTAACAGCTCGGGCTGCCTTTATGTGCCAGAGCCAGGCTGTCCCTGTGCCGGCCTCTTGTGCCCGGGCCCAACTTGAGGAAATCTCTAGAAATCTTGGTTTAGACGCTAAGGTGGAAGGCGCTGCCCCAGCCCCGAGCAGACGCCCGGAGCCGGCGGCTGTGGGTGCAGGTGGGCTCCGGGAAGGGATGGGTGATGGCTTGGAGCCCCGGGATGTGGGGGAGCATCTTCCTCCAGCATCCCAGGTCCTGTGGAGGAGCGGTAACGGCCTCTCGCCATCGCCGTGCTGCCCGGCGGCCGGAGTGACGCCTCGGCTCAGCTGCCCCAGGACCTGGGAGCAGGGAAAGGACCCCCGTGTCCTTCTGCAACCGGCACCTGGACCCGGCTCCTGGGGCGCTGCTGGCCCGGCCGGCACATCCGAGGAGCATCAGGCTGCCAAGGAGGAAATAAAAAACAACCCTTGAACGTTTAAGGAACGAAATTGTTTCATTCTTTCCAAAGGTCAGTTGCTTTAAACTCAGTTCAAGCCGCTGGGGCACCTTTCAGTTTCATTTCTTCTGTTTAATTCTCGCCAGTTCATTAAAGTCTGACCTTCCGTGCTCTTGGCAACTGCTTACGATGGCCAGCGAGAGACAAGCCCTCTGCTTTCCAGGCTGTTAAACTGCCAGGGATATTTTAAGTTCTTTTCTTAATATTTCTGATAGCAACTCGCCAGTCGCTATCGGAAACCTTAGCATGCGGCAGAGAGCAGAAAAAGCAGAAGATAATAGGAAAGAACAGAAGAATGAAGCCACCCAATGCCGTTTCTTGTGAGCCGAGGAAAGGTCAGGCAAGATTCTGGTCAGTTATCTCCTCGCCGCCGCTGATAACGCACAGGAGAGCTCATAGCCACCAGCGGCCGCCTTTAAACAAAGAGATATTTAATTAAAGCCCACGAAAAGAAAAGGAAGGATAAGTGCTTTGGCGATAAATTCCTACAACCCGGCCAGGCTTGAAGACAGGTGGAAGTTGGGATTTAGTCTTCCCACAGCCGCTGGGCAGGGTGCCCGGGCATCGGCTGTGTGCCTGCCCGACCCGCAGACCCCCCGAGACGGGGCTGGGAGGTGGGGGGCCGGCTCGGGAGCACCCCCGGCTCCCGCTGTGCTGTCCTTTCCGTGGGTGAGCCGGAGCCGTCCTGAGCCGGAGCTGCGGGCTCCATCCGGAGACGATGCGGGCAGCTCCTGCTGCGTGAGCACAGGGGAACGCCGGGCGTCCGGAATGGTCCCTTAATATCCACGTCAGGGGCGATATTCCTGCCTGGGAAAAGGCCGAGAGGACGGTATGGAGCCCGGGGCTGCCGTGGGAGGAGACAGCCCTGTCCCTGCCCGGGGCTGCCCCGGTGCCAAGCGGCACAGCGGGGCTCTCCAAAGCAGAAGTTTGTGCTGCAACAGGTGGAAAAGGTTCTTCTCTGTGTGGTTTTAGCCTGTACTTTGGGGCTGGTGGGGGCTCACCCACGAGCTGGCCAGGAGCTGGAAGACTTGAGCTCGTGCTGCTGAACGCAGCCCTGCCAGCCGGGAGAGGTGAGAAGATGCTCTGCAGCGTCCATCCCCGCGCCTGCAGCGTCCATCCCCGGGCCTTTGGTGTCCATCCCTGTGCCTTTGGTGTCCCTCCCCACACCTGCAGCAGTGCCGAAGCCTGGCCGAGCATCCCGCAGTGGTCCTTCGCAGAGGCAGAGGCCGGGCGCCCCTGAGCAGGCTGGCCGTGGCTGCCCAGGGTATTTAGACATCACATTTTACTTTTTCCTCTAATTAAAACAGAGGTAGAGCTGCCTCTTCCCTGCCCAACTGCCCAGTGCTGTTCGTGGAAGGTGTTGATCGTACCGCTGCAGCTCGCGATGGAGGTTTGGGGAGAACCAGCTCCCGTAAGAGATGCAGTTTAATCAAAACACTAGCATGATTTATTGTCTGCTATGCGAAGGGAGCAGCCTCTCTCTCTCTCTGCCTCCAGGTAAAAGACACCCTGTGAATCCGCTCTGTTAATTTGCATAGGTAATGGTCATCTCATGAGCGGCTCATTAGGAGCAGAACGGTGTGACAAAACAAAAATTCGGAGATGCGGAGCTAGAGAGGAGCGCGGTCCCCTCCCTGGCAAGGGAACACGACCGTGCTCCAAACCGCGGGTTGAGAAAGCGGGAGCCGTGTCTGGGGGGCAGGAAAACACAAAGGGAAGAGCCACGGGTCATTCAGATCTTACGAAAAATAACGCAGGGAGAGCAATTTGTAGAAGGGAGGTTAAAATTGTCCCGTCGTGGCCCTCGCGGCCCTGCGCTGCTGGTGGCGGGGAGCTTGTGCGCTGCCGCGGAGGTGAGCGGATGGGGAGGAGGTGATTGAATTGTAGCGCAGAGCAGAGGGAAGGGGATGAAGCCCGTCAGGGCACAGATGCTGCCGGGCGATTCCCGGGCTGTGCCGGCGATGCCATGCCAGGGATGCCCTGCCGGCGGCGGAGGAACGGTGCTGCCCGCGGGGCTGGGGACAGCTGGTGACCGGCTGAATGGTGACCTTGATGGGGCCCCGCCGGTCCTCAGCTTCTCTAAGTGCCACTGGAATTACCCAGACAATTTAAAGAATGGGAGAAAATAATAAGTTGAGAATGAGCCAGCCCCGGTGAGCAGGGGTTTTTGTCAGGAGAGAAAGCCCCGGAGCCCTCAGATGAAGGGGGAAAAGAAAAAATAAAATAGGTAGGGGGGAAAAAAATGGATAACATATAAATTAAAAAAAGAATAGAGTTGGTTGCAATCAATAACCCTTGAATTATTGACCGCTCTTCCCATTACAGTCTCATTCCCAGCAATCTTGCGGGGAGGTCGGTGGCCGCTGCCGGGAGCCCCAACTCCTTCCAGCCCCGAGCGCTGGCACCTCAGGGGGGGGCTTTGTTCCGGAATTGATCCAGTGTCACCGCAAGTGACACGACATCATCATCTGGGAGCCCGATTAACCGTTATGCGAAGCGGTGCGTGGCCTGGGGGGCGAGCTGTCGCTGGGGGCAGGAGGGCTTGTTTGAGCGGGGACCTTCGCTTTGCCTCGGCTCGGCTCCGACGCCGGCGCCTCGCCCAGCTGGCCACAGCAGCAGAGTTTTCCTGGTGGAAAAGGCTGTTGACGGGAAGGGGACGGAACGCAGTCGGATAAAGAAAGAGGAGACCTCCCCCCTCTTTCAAATGGCTGCTATGCGTGAAATGACAGATTTTGACTGAGGCAAATAAAAATCTCTGTTTGGAAGGAAAAGTTTGCCTAAAAAAGCTTAGGGTATTTATTTTTTCCCAAACCCCAATAACCAGGTACTTTGGTTTAAAATAAACAAATACATACACGTGCACCCCCCCACTGCTGTTAAGGTGCAAGTAGCTGGTTTGGGGGAGCATTTCCCTCGGTTCCACGGAGGCGGGGAAAGGGGCATCTCGCCTTTAAGGTGTTCCGTCAGGACTGCCTTGGGGTGGGGGCGAACCGGGGAGATGGCGGCGAGAGCTTCCAGCCTGTCCTTGGAAAAGAAAAGAGCAAGTTTTTGGGAGCTTTTAGTGTTGGGCGTCCGAGCGGGAATGGCTCAGAGGTGGGGATCTGCAGGAAGGATCGATCCAACCGCTTTTCCTCCTGCAAGGCCGGGTGAGGCTCCAGCAGCGCGCGGCTCCCTCCGGGGCATCGTCTCCAAATAGAAAAGAGAAGCTCTGCTGAGTTTTATTATTAAGACATAGAGCCAGGAGCTATTTTCCTTGGCAGTGCCGTCCGCCGCCGTTATGAGCAGCAATTACAAAGCGCCGGGTTTCCTGCAAAGCAACAGGCTGGAGACCAAATCTCAGCGCCCGGCCTGGGGGAGCTGTAATTAACAGCGGCGTTCGTTAGGGTGGAACCCGGGGTGCCATCCTTCCGCGGGGACCCTTCCTCTCCCGCGTGCCCCCCTTTCTGCCACCCCGACGCTCCCCCTTCCCTTCGAAAGGGAAGGCTGCTCGCTTAGTGCCCTGCGTGAAGATTTCTCCTCTTTATAAGCAGCAATTCCTTCCCTTCGCCCAACCGCAGGCAGAGACGGGGAAATAATCAGCGAACTCGCGGGCAACGTTTTTGCTATGTCTCTTACAAATGGAAAAAATGAGTTAGACCTTGGGGAAAAAAAACGGTCTTGGGAGCCCCGTAATTCGTAAAGCTTGTGTCTGAGAATAACCCTGTCATCATCGCGCCTGTGCTCCAGCCTCTGCGCAACTCAATATTTATACACGAGAAAGTAAATGTTCGGAAGATAAAAAACAGACCAGGTTAAAGTCCCGCTGAGGGAGCTGGGATTTAGAGGAGGAGGAGGAGAGCTCGGGGGCCTTGCTGCTGGGGGACGCGCCCGTGCCGTACCCCTGCCCCGAGAAAGGTCTGTCGGTTGGTTGTTTTGACGAGGGATGAAACAAACGGGGCATCTCCCTTCCTGCTGGTTGCTTGGGCTAGAGAAAAATACTCGGCAGGTCTTGCCACGCTGCTCGAGGAGCCCCGGGAGCCTGGAGCGGCTCTTTGGGGTACCGGAGAGCTGGAGCCTGGCTTGCCAAGGGTTTGGGGACCCTCGGGGAAGGCGGGTGACAGCGAGGACGGTGCCAGCACCCGGGCATGTCCCCGTCCCCTCGGCGCCCGCAGCCCTGCCTGCCCCGCACGCGCTGGGACCCGCAGGGATCTGCAGAAGCCGCCGGTTCGGTTCACCCTGTTCCGCGCTCGTAAATTAATCTCCCGAGGATTAGACTCCGTGTGCCGGTAACGCTCCTGGGGCGCTGTATTTACACATTAATAATAAGAAGAGAAAAGCAGGACAAGTTCTGACAACTTTCGATAACGGTCTGAAATACAGGCTCCGCGCTGTCCTGAGACGCCAATTCCGCCGGCGCGGCGCAGGGGGGTTTCTCGCTCTCCTTTCCGGGCGCCGGTTTAAGACACCATCCTCTGTCTGGAAAGGCCTGTCAGCCCAGAGGACGTCTGGCTGAGTAACCCGTATCGACGCCTTGATTTATTTCTGTCCATTGTCACCGCTGCTCTTCTCTTTAATTGTTGTGTTATTTCAGGAGCCAAGTGCAGTTGGGGGATTTATTATTTATTGCTGTGTTGCCTATCAGGCGGTTCTCTCCAGCTGTTAAGCGTAAACCCGATTCTTTGCCTAGGAGATAGGTTCCAAATGTAATATAAAGCTGATACGCTGTCAAAAATAATTGCTCCCCATCCCTCGACCTCTCCAATCGGACACGTTCCTTCCCTCTGCTCTTCCTCGGGGTGGGCGAGGAGCATCCATCGCTTCTGCGGTCCCCTGGGGACTGACGCTCCTGCATCCTTCCCAGGGCCTTGGGCGCGGTGGGGACGGTACTTCTCCAGTGTCCCCTCTCCTCCTGGCACCCTTCCTCTCGCTCGCGGGACAGGGAGCACCATCTCCTCGGCGTTCGCGAATCCGCTCTCCCGGCCAGCGAAGCGCCCGCTGCCGCGTTGGGAAACACTCGGCAGAGCCGGCGGCGGCCGAGAGGCGCCCGGCCAAGGCTTCTGTTTGAGCTTTCTGCTTCCCTGCGCGCCTGTTCCTTCCCAGGGCGGGAATGTTTGAACACCTCCGAAGGCGGAGGAATAATACCGGGCAGGAAAGTCGTACTCCATTGACTGGGCTGTGAAAAAACAGGACGATTAATGCTAAGCTCCAGCCCGTGGAACACAGAGAATGGTATTAAAGGATTTGCTTTTCATGACCATAATTCAGAGTTAATGTACATTTGATGTTTAATGTATGAACCACAGGTGATTTCAAACTGGCACGGCCTTTTCTAAATAGTGTTTTAATCTTAGGGGGTTTTTTTCAGTTTTTTAAGGTTCAGCTACTCAGGCTGTCAGACAAGAGGAGAAAAAAAAACATGGCAAAGCTGGGTATGAGAATCCAATGTGGGCAGAGGCTTTTGTTCCGTCTTTTATTGAGGTTTTACCTCTAATCTCTGCCTTTTTGATGCAATTTAAGATTAAGGAAATGAAAGGCAAGGCTGCCTGTGAACGGTTATACAAACAGGACAGCCGAGGGGCGCTTAAAGGCCGTTTTGTAAGAGGCTTTGGGCGGCTTTCCCCGAGGGGAGAAGCCGGAGGCTCGGCCCCAGGTCCTGGGGAACAGGGACTGAGCATCTCCCGCTCCCCATCCGAGCCCCGGCCGCGTCCCGGCATCCCCCGGCGGGGAGCGGCTCCCGGGCGCGGGGATGCCGGGCTGCAGGGACCCCTGCTCCCACCCGGAGAGGCGACGCTCGGGAGCCCGAGCCCCCCGTCGGCTTCTGGGGTTGTTGTGCACGCTCTTTGTCGTGATAAAAATCCGCACTTCGGGCTCTGCGGGGAACCGAAGAGGCTCTCCGCGCACAGGTACCGCCAGCCCCAGGAGCTCAGCGGGGGTAATCCCACCTCTCTCCCACCTGCGCCGTCTCCGGTGGCGATTTGCACTTGCTGCCCCTCCTGGGATGCCCCGTCCCCGGGCGAAAATCCGCATGCAGCCAGGCAGTAGCCAGGCTTGGATTCACTGGGGGTGCGTCCCTTGGAAGGCTCGGAAAACAGGGGGGGAAAACAAGTTCCTGCTGGGAAAAACATCTCGAATAATCAAGCCCCTTCACGTGGTGCTGGTGATAAATTGGCACTACTTATCCTGACGAGCTGAAAGGTCACGAGCAGACCTTCCGAAATAATTATTAAATAACTTTGCCATTTGTTCAGGATCAGTTGCAACCTCATTACTGGGACCGGGAGATGATCTCTCCGCATCCTGGGCACGGATCCAAAGAGGTCATTAGTAACAATCGTCCCAAATTTTGCAAGGGGAGGGAAGATTTATCTTCAATGAACACACGTAACTCTCCAGGCTTTTGTCTTTCTGGTAAACAATCGCCGAGGACTCGGCAGATCTGTCTTCGCTCTCTCTATCACGCGTATTTCAGTAGCCTTGAAGGGGGCGAAGGGCAGCGTCGGAAAGAAATGTTCTGTCATTGCAAAGCTTTAAGCTCAGCAAAGAATCAAGAGCCATAAATTAAAACCTCTTTAGCCCGCAGGACTTTCTGCCTTGCCTACTGCACGCTGCATTAACCGGAGCTGCTCCTTCGTACCCCGACGGGGTCTCTGGGCTGTGAGGAACAGCCAAGCAGTCCGTCCTCGCTCCTTGGCTGTGGCTGGTCAAAATTAGGTGGACGCTGAGGCGTCTTGGGACCGAATTTGCTCTTTTTCCAGCCGTTCCCCCAGCAGATCTTCCCCAGCTTTACCAGGCTCACAAGCCGCAACGCAAGAGCAAGCGCGAGCCCTTGGCACGGCGCACCGAAGCCACCTTTTTAAAGAATTCTGTCCGGGATACGGACACGACGACGGTACGTTCAGGCTCCGGTTGAAGGAGGCTTCACGTCCGAAGGGATGTGCATCAATAACCCGGCGTGCCCTCTCTCTGCCAGACTTTGGGCCCCGATCCCCGGCTTTGCTGGGCCTGTCTGCAGCTCCTCAGCCGTGGGGGTGTCTCCGGCGTCCCTCCTCGGAGCCCAGCGCGGTACCGCCTCTGATGGGATCGGCCATTAGCCCACCAGTTTGCCCTTCGCTTTTACTGTGCTGAAAATTTAATTGGCTGCTGATTCAAAGAAGAGAAATCCTTTCTCTTTACTTTAATCTGCCGGCCGCTTTTGTCCTCCCGGGATTCCGGCGTCGGCCACCGATTCCTCGAGGACAATCAAAATGGTCTTAGAAGAATTTCCAATCCCTTACGTGCCTGATTCGCTTTATGAGAAAGCATGTGCCACGCTGCAGCTCCCAGCCCGGGCTCCGGCTCCCGGCGGAGTGCGGAGCGGCTCAACAGCTTGCCCTTCTTCAGCCCCCCAGGGCAAAAGCTGGGGCTGGGGAATCATCCCGCGGCGTCGCCCGCGGTCCCGCGGAAGCTGCTCCCGACGGCTGCTCATCCAGCCTGTGTGTCTCCATCCCCGCTCTGCCCCGTCCATCAGCAGCGTTCGCCGGCCGCTCGCTCTCCCCAAAGCCTGGCCTCGGCGTTGCCAGCGCCTGTCTGATGTCGAACACGAACACTCCTCGCTGCGGTTTGTGTTTATCTTGTCATCCTCCTAGCGAACATGAAAACCTGTTTATTCCCTTCCCTTTCAGAGCTTTCCTGTAAATTTTTGAAGACTGCACATCTCCCCCCATCTTCCTCCTCTAGAACAAGCCGGAGTTTCCTCCACTTTTCTCATGTATCGGTGTTTTAAAGCCTCTGCTGCTTCTGGTTGCTCTCCCCCAGACTGTCCCCAGGGTATTCCCATCCTCGGGAGCAGCATCCTCTGCGGGCAGGAGGATGGGCAGGGGCCCGAGCAGCGCTGGGAAGCGGCGCTTGGGCGTATTCCCGAGCAAAACACCCTCCGTTCCCGCCGGCTCTGCCTTTTTTTTGCCCAATTGACAAAAAACCAGGAGCGTCCCCTCCCTCCCGCTGCGTCCCCGGCTCATGGCAGGGGCTGATGGTGGTTTCCCTGCGGTGCTGCTCCCCTCGCCGGCTTTGGGGGGGAGAGCGAAGGAAACCTCCCCAGCTTGTTGTCCCTCCAGAGAAGAGCAGCTCTTTGGCTCCGTGGAGCTTTTCCGCCGGCGCGGCTGGGCGTGCGGGGACGGAGGCGGAGGGAGCGCGGAGGAAGAGAGGGAGGCTGGGGGAAGCGGTGGGAGAAACGCGCCACCGGGGCTTTCGTTTAAATAAAGAGCAGAGTAACATTGTGCTCCATTGATTACACATTTTTTTTTCTGACTGTTGTGACATTTGCAGGAAGGCTAATTTATTCAAGCATGGAAATCTTTAAAAACTTAATTAAGTTATTTCTGCTGTTTCCATGTCTTATTGTTTCAACTTCACATTTAACTTTTATTTCTGGTTAATTTAAAAAAAAACCAAAACAAACCCAACCAAAAAACTAGGAGGAGAAAGAAATTGAAAGAAAAAGAAAGGTCCGGTGGGAACGCTGGTTTATGCCTCTTCTGAGCGTCATTTCGGGGGCTTGTCCTGCGGGAGCTGCTGTCTGATTTCGGCTGGCATGTGGGCGCGGGTGCCACAGAGCTGGTTTTCGGGGGGTGACCTTGGCCCTCTGCTCGTCGCGGAGGAGGAGCTGCCATCTGCTCCTCCTGGCTCGCCCCTGGCAGGACGCAGTCCCCATCCCGGGTCCCCACTGTCCTCGCCTGACCCTCTGCCACCACCCTGTGCCCAAAAACAGGGCGGGGGTGGGTGCTCCTGGGCCGCCAGCGGGCAAAACGCGGGCAGGCAAATCCCCCCGGCCCGCTGTGGTGGGCACCGCCACCACCTTCGCAGGGGCTCGGCTGCCCCCAGCGCCGGTGTTTTGCTGAACAGGATGCTCTGAAGGGCGCAAGACGCTGCCCGCAGAGCTAAATGCTGCGTTAATAAAGTTTCTGTCAGTACATTCGCTAATTAAGGCTCACAGATGGAGCTGGAAGGGGTGCTTGCGGTGAAACCCAAGAAGTGTGAAAATTGCCCGTTTTTGCAGGCACGCGGCAAGTCTGGGGAAAAATGGTGAAAAAAGAAAGACCTTCAGGAGTTTCAAAGCATCCCCCGTGTCGCAGGACCGGGGAGGGGGGGGGTGAGACCAAAGGTCGGGTTAGGTGGCTGTGAGCGAGGTTGGCCTCAGGGAGCTGGGGCTTGGCCGGAGGATACGGCCGCGGTCCGATAGCCAAGCTGGCCGGGAGCGGAGGTTTGAACCGCGTCCAGGTCTCTCAGGTCCCAGGTTAGCACCATAAGCACCACATCTTCTTGTCTGTGACAACAAAGACGCGTACAAGGAGGAACTGCTGCCGCTATCCAAACCCCAGGGCCATAAAGGGCTCCAGCCGTACAAGACAAAGTGCTATAAAGTCTCCCGCGGCAGCAGCCGGGGCCGGGGGAAGAGCAATCCCCTTGCTCTCCAGCACCGAGCATTAGGCTAATTTCCCTTGGGCTTGCCGACGGGCCATTCTGCGTTCTCGCTCTATTTCCGTGTATTATTTTTAAGCCGTTAGCCTCCACCTCTTATTCCGACTCGAGAACTTTTACGGGAGAAATTTATGGCGTGCCTCCTCCGAACAAGGCGGTAATTCACGGCAGCGGCGAACGCCCCGCGCTAATGGATATTGCTCTTGGCTGGTTTTTCCCCTCCTGTGCTGGAAAGCGCTGATGGCGGGGGGAGACGCCGCTTCCCCCGGCGCCGGAGGTGGCTGAGGGGTCCGGGGTCGCTCCCCTTGGGCCAGCCCCTTCCCAAAGGTGGGGGTCTGTGGGTCGGGATCGGGAGCGGTGCCCGGGGTGGGTGCGTGCTGCTCCTGGCCGGGGGGAGCAGGGGAGACGTGGGTGCCAGGGAGCCACACGCGCTCGGTGGGGAGCGCGTCTGCTTTCTTCTCTGCCGCAGCCTTTCTGCCTCTCCTCCCGCTGTAGCTAAGGCAACGTTTGTGTTTGTCAGCCTATGGCGATCCTTTGCATACGGAATACATTTGCTTTGGGTGTTTGCCATTAACATTTTCATTTCTGTTTGGTGTCAGGAGTTTTCGATTTCTGGCCTCGCAGAGCAGCGAGCTGTTGTTTTCACGCTCTCTTTGTTTTCGTTTCCACACACCAGCCGGGGAAACTACAGGCCGGGAGCCCTGTCCCGGGGCACGCAGGGAGAAAGCCGGTTCCTGCGCTATATTTGGGGTTGGCCGTTCTCAGGCGGTCCTTGGCTTGTGGGGCCTGGCTTTCTCCAAGGCTACGGCCATACTGAAGGGAACACGCAGGGACTGAACAAACCCGTCGTCCCCTTCGTCACCTCTCCGCTCTGCTCCCCTCCGCTGGGGCACGTGCAGGAAGGGGGCTGAGACCGGGGAGGAGCTCGGTGCAGGTGTGTCCCCCCCCAGCCTGGCCGGGGAGGAGCAGCAGGTCGGGGGGTGCTCTGGGGCAGCCTCCGGTGCCAAATCCTTCTCCTCGCCCTTATCCCGGCTGTGCTCTGCTCTTCCTCCACTCTGGCCTTCTGTCTCCGCTTTGTAACTTAACTCCGTAAGTCGAGTAGAGATAAAATTGCTTCAGCCGGCAAAGAAATGAGGGCCGAGTAAACGCACATCCTGAGTGAAGCCGCAAGCTCCATATTTCTGGAGTGCCGCTTTCTTAAAATATAATTAAGCCATAACGTTTAGAAGCCAGCAGTTGAAAGAGCAATAAATGGCTGCCAGGTCAGGTAAAGAGCAGGGCAGCGGCAAAGCGTTCAGCAAAGCCGAAAGCCCTTTGTTGCGAGCGCACGACGTGCTCCCAGGCATTATGGCGTTACCCGGGCTGTCACCGCACAGCCCGCGCGATATCCCCGGCGACCACGGCGGGGGGTGGTGGTGGTCCCCACGCCGGCCCCCGTGGCCACGGGTGGGAGACGGACTGACGGACGGGTTCCCACCTGAACCACGGACCGGAGCGGGAGGAGTTGGTGCTTAAGCTCAGCAGTTTTAGAAAGGTTATCCTGCTCGTCGTGCGAGTAATTAATTCCCCCGCGATCGAGGAGGGCTTTCCCTTTCCCGCTTCTTGTGCCCAGGGAATAAAAAGCCTTTTAGCGTTTCCCTGAGATCTGCTGGCAGCATCTCCGGGTCGGCTTGCCTGCTCCGCTGCTGTGCCACGCAGCCCCACTCTCCTGGCCACCTCCGGCCACCGCACGCCCCAGCGCTGGCTCTCCAGCATCCCGGCCCACAGGGTCGGGGGGAGGATGGAACTATGGATGTCAAAGAATGGGCCAGAATCTGTGCCGAGACTGCCGGAAAGACCCGGGGGTGGACTAAAGGCTGGTTCTTCCTCTGCGGGTCAGAGCCCGCTGCCGGGAGCCCGTCCCTGAGGGCAGCCGGGGGATGCTCCGGCTGCCCCGGCTTCCCTGCCCTTGTGTCCCGGGTGGAGCAATACAGGACTAATTTCTCTTCTAATGCTGGGGGAAACCTCCACTTTTGGAAGGCTCCAAGTGTGTGAATTTGTGAAAATATTTACTTTATAGCCAGCTAGGCTCTGCGGGATTCAAGGTCGCAGTGTTTCCAAGCCTTGCCAGGTGCAGGGACGAGGAGGAGCGAGGCCCGGGCATCTGACCCAGGCTGGCCAACAGGGTTATTTCATACCATGAACGTCGCATTCTATATAAATCAGAATGTTTGCTGAGGAGTTTCTCTCTCCCTCGATGGAGGCGGTCCAGAGAAACTCCTCGCCCCGGTGCCGCAGCCCCGAGCCCTCCGGCAGCCGCAGCGCTCGCAGGGTCCCGCGCTGGCTGTCCCTGCGGGGAGCGCACGGCTCCTGCGGGGGAACGGGCTGCGTCTAACTCTTGTATATCTTATATTAGTATCGGGATTAATACTGGTTCTTTAGTATTATTGTTAATTATTTAGTCTTATCCTATTAAATCTATTTATATTTCAACCCTTGTGTTTCCTTGCTTTCTCCCACTCCCCTTTCCGGGCGGGGAGGGGTCGTGGCGCGATAGAATAATCGTCTAAGCGACAATACATTGTTTTCTCGAACCATAACACCTTGGCAGAGCCGGCTGGGCCTGCCGGCCGAGCGGCGCGGGTGCAGCGTCCCGCCAGCTCCCGAGCTGCTGTGGGGCCGGAGGGGTCCCCGGGGGCTGTCCCCCCTCCCACGGGGCTGGGGCCGGGGCAGAGCGGCCCTTCATCCCCAGCCTGGTTTACGTGCATCGGTGCGGCCCTTAGGTGTGAACAGACGGGTGATTGGAAGTCAGTCCGCAGCCGGCAGGATATATTGCGGCACGCCATTGATTTCAAATGCAGTAAAATTTGACTCCTTTCATATAGGGCTAAATATTTTGGAAGTAGCGCAACATCTCTGTTTAAATCAGCGTGACAAAAATTTTATAGCATACGTAATGCAGGCACGAGGAAATATACTGTCTTTTCCTGTAGCTAAATTTCAGAAGGCGCCGGGCAAACTCCAGCTCGGCAAAGAGAAACGAGGCAAATAAATCCAGCAACTGTTTAGTAACTGCGCACACATCACCTCGAACATGGCCATCGCCCCGTATATGCCACCCCTGGCCCGGCCCCGCTGGCAAAAACACCTACCCACATGTCTGGCCTAATGCCCCACGCCTGAAATCTCTGAAATGTAATGAAAATGGTGATTTTTGCAGGTGTAAATTGTTCATCTCCTACCAAAACTGTTGGCGTGCCGTCTCCCACCCCTCGCAGAGCATCCCCCCGTCGCACCGTGCGAGACGCAGCCCCCGCCCCGCCGCAGGGTGGATGGAGATGGCGTAAGGAAAGGAGAGCTTCCCGGGAGCCTGCCGCCTTTCTGCAATAAGTGGGGAAAAGCAGGAAAGGCAGGAAAATCACCCTCTGCCAGCCGCTAATGTACACAGGGTGCCAAGGAGATGGTGCAAGGTTGCAAGTTCCGCAACCGTACCAAATGCTGTTCAGCTCAGATTTAAAGCCTGGGTTTCCTTTGATTTAAAATGATTTTAAAGGTTCCTGCACTCCGGCAATCTAATTATCCATAAGATTTCTGTTAGATTTTTTTCTCTCCCCCTTTGTTTCTGAAGAAGGCTTTCTAAGAATGCCACTAGGTTAGAGTCATTATGGCGTATAATGCAAACAGGGCCGTTCATTGCATTTTTATGAGGGTAATGCTGCACCATCTAATAAATTTTACAGGAAGGATTCGATGCAGAAAACGCTGAGGTTCAGCCACAGCAGGGTCAGCCAACGCGAGCTCCAATTTCGGGTGACAGTAGTTAAGGGGGCAAAAACGTGTTTTTCACTCTCCAGTTTTGGCAAGGGTAGGGAAGGATGGACACTAAGGAAGAGCAAACAACTACGAAGACGGGCGAGGGAGCAGATACAAACGAACTCGCTCAAACACAAGGGGGAGGTCCCAAGCTGCCCGTGCAAAAGCTACGTCTTAATACGTGTTGAAAACGTTGGCTTTTTTTTCCCCCCATCGCTTTGCGTTTGTTTGTGCACTCTGAAAGGGCCGGCTCCTGCCTGGCCGCGGGGCAGGGAGGTTTTGCCGAGGAGAAACGTGCGCTCAGAGGGAGGGAGGTGCAGGAATCCCGCCGATGCTCGGGGAGGGACCCCAAGCCGGAGGCCACCTCCCGAGCGTGGTCCCGGGTGAGATGTGCCCCGTGCGATGAGCCTGATGTGCCCGAGGGAGCCGCTGCCGCCCGTCTGCCCCGCCAGGAGCAGCAGGACACTTCGCACCCGGTTTCGCCGCCGTCTCTCCCTTAATCGGTTCATTACAGCGAGCAGGGGGATCAATGAGAACAGGTTATCGATCAGAAATTCATACCTTAAAATCGCGCTGCGGGTCCTGGCTCATTTCTCCGTGGCAGAGACAAATCGGTACCTCCCCTTCCCTGCGATAAGCCCCAGCCAGCGCAGTTTGTGACAGCTCTCCTGCGGCGCTGCGAGCGCGTCCTCGCGCTCGGAAAGACGCCGAGATGCTGCGAGTAAGCACGTGCCCGGGCCCGTCGCTGTGACGAAGCCCCGAGTCTCCTCCTGGGCTCTTTCTGTCTCGTCCGTTAGGAAAAAGGGAACTCGGAGCACGTCCACGGCCTCGCGGCTCCCTCCCGGCTGCTGGGCAGAAGCTGGGCAGGCTCCTGCCCTCGGCGCTGGGAGCCCCGGGGATAAAGCGGAGGCTGCACGGAACTGCCAGGCTCCCGCTTGTGTTGGAGCAATAGGAGAAGCTAAGGCTGCAGTTACCCCCTGTGAATAGCTAGCCAGGCACGGCCCTGCAGAAAGAACAGGAGGATGCCGTAAAGCAGCCAAAATCAGGGAATACCGGGATAAGCTCAAGGGGAACAGAACCGCTAATGAGGCCAAAGAAGCAGTCAAGTGACCTATCCCAACTGACGTAGTAAAACCCTACCCTCCGGTAGGGAAAGCCCCCTGCTACCGAAACCCCCTCCTCACGGAGGGCGCGGAGTAAAAAGAGAGCGTGCCGTGACTCCAGGCACGGGGAGGACCCATGGAAGGGGGATGGCTGAGCGTGACTGGAAGATACTCATAACTGTTGCTCGCAAACGCTTCCCCGTGTGCCAGCCTGAGCTGGGCTCCGGGGATGAGCCGCCTGGCGCCCGCCTCTGCGCAAAAACGACATAAATGTCTCGCCTCCGTGGGCACGCCAGCTCCTTGCGCTCCGGGGTAAAAGAGCCCCGATTCGGGACAACGCGTGGCTCGGGGAGCCAGCTGTGGGGAGCCCATCCAGATGTGCGCAGCCGCTGGCGGCGGGGGTGTGCGTGCCTGGCGGTACGCGGCTCTTTCCCTGCGGAAGCAGGCGCGGATCCGTCCTCTGCGTGACAGCCCGCGCGGGCTGCGGCTGCCAATGGAGGTTTGACAGCTAATCCCGTCTTTCCTGCTTCTCTTGTTCTCCCCGCTCCCAACCGATGGATCAAAATTCCCCGCAAATGGCCGGTTTCATGGGCTGTTTCCTCTGCTGCCAATAGAAGGAACCGAGAACTCGGCTCATCGCCGGCCCTCCCCACGAAAGCAAGAATTCAATTATTTATCGCTGCTGCTTCGAAAGCTAATTGTATTGCTAATTGTTTTTTTCCTAGGAGGAATGTTACATTTTTTGAGGCGAATGGCTTCAGGCAGTTTAAGGGTTTATAAAGAGTATTTCATCAAACATGTGATTCAGGAATGAACTCACTCAGATGACATTTCCTTTCCAATTTTCTGTTTATATTATCGAAGTGGGGATTGCTGGAAGCCCAGGGCTGTAGCTGCTAACCTGATTCATTCCCGACACAGGGATGGGACGCAGCGCAGATGAATTTTACCAAATTGGCCGGTGTTTGGATGTAATGGTAACAATAATACATTTTATCTATCTCCTGCTGAACTGGAGAGGAGTTTTCCCAGTAAGCTCAGTAGGAAGAGGATCAAGCGGCTGCTGAAATTCCTCGTTGGAGGAGCTCGGGGTGCTTTTCTCCCACCGCTTCAGGCTCTGGGAAGGGTCGGGAGCGGCACCGGGGGTCCCGCGCACCCCCTTATGTAAAGAGGCCGTGGGAGAAGGGAAGGGCCCGAGTCCATGAAGTAGCGCGGGGACGCTTGTCCCGGGAGGCACCGGGCACCCCGCCGAGGAGAGGCTGCGGGGGATAGTCCAAGGCCCAGGAATATCAGATCCACCCTGCCTGAAAACATCAGGGTTTCCATGCTTGCTTCTCCAGCCGGCAGAAGCTCTTCCGTCACATCTTCTGGCTTTTCGGAACCACGGTAAATCTTCCTGCTTAAAATACACCCTGAAGAACGACAGCATCAATCACCCGTTAACTGGAATTAGTTTACAAGCTTCCGAACCCCTTCCCTGCTCGGGGTGCCTGCCGTCTGGCGGAGAAGAGAGGCGGCCGTGGAGCCTCGGCACTGCTGGTCCACGTGCTCCGTCTCCAGAACGTCTTGCAGGGACCCTCCCTGCCTCCCGACACGGGGGCTCTCGGACCCTCTGAGCCCCCCGGACCCAGCCACCCACTTGCCCAGCCTGGAGAGAAAAGGAGGTTTGCGATTCTGTCCTCGTTTCCACAGCGCGAGGAGTAAAGCGGGAGCTTGTTTCGGGCCGATTCCCTCTCCCGATTCTGTACAATGAAATGCGGCAACGAGGGAAACATAATACTTCATTATGCTGCAGTACAGCCAGCAATTTACGTGCTGCTCCTTTTCTTTTTTTTTTTTTCCTTTTTTAACGGTGCCGGCGCACCTGAAGATTGCAATGAGCTGTAAAAACAAACAAACGCGTACTTATCCCCAAGTCCCTCTGCTCCCAGGTGTCTCAGACCCGCGGTCCCCTGTAGTACCTGCTGCTGCGGCGAGGAGAAGCCCCAGGGCCAGCGGAGCCGAGGCCGCCGCAATTTAGCCAAAGATGCCCTCACAGACCATTTCAGCCCCGGTCCTTCACCCTGCCTCTCCTCTCCCCGCGCCTCTCCATCGGATGCTCCAGTCCTGGAGCAGGCTCCGCCGATCCGAGGGGAGCCGCTCCTTCTCCGCAACGGGAGCGTCGACTGCAGCAGCGTGATCCCACGCCTGACAGTAAATCAATGGAACTTCCGTGCATTGACAAGCCCTTGCCACTTAAACAGACGAGAAGCAGGTAGGGATGGACACTGCCGGCTCCTCCCGGCCAGGAGGCATAAATCTCGAGAGAACGGCAGCAGGAAGATAAAACGCTGCTGGAAACACAGGATGGGGTTTAGGATTTGTTTAGAGTTTTTGTTTTGACAGCAAGGAAAAAGCGATAGCACTTTTTCTGCCAAGGGTTAGCAATTAGTATGGCAGCGGGGAAAGGTAATTTCATGGCGAGCATGGCTAAGGCCTCACTGCACGTGCCTGGGTGCTGCACAGCTCCTCCGAGGATGGTAATTTGTAAAACTGCCTTTGACAACACATCGTCACCCTGGCCGTTACTTTATTTTGCTGAAATAAGAGGGGGGCGAGGACCCCCCCTGCCCAGAGGCGGTCTGCTGCTTGGCGTGCCCCTCTCCTGTGGCGAGCAAGGTGCCCCTGCAACGTGCCGCGCCGGGACAACGCTTGTAAGCGCCCCGGTGGCGGTAGGGAAAGGGTGAGAGGGCATCGGATGCTAAGGTAACGAGCTCGGTGTAATTAGCCTTGATGGACGGGTAACAAGACGGAGAAGTATAAATGGGAATTACTGGATTAAAGGGCCAGACTGGCCGCGGCTCTGTAAACGGTGACTCCTGACCCAGCCCTCCAGCTGCAGGCGATGTGCCTTGGCCAGCTGGGCTAGGAAGCGGCGCGGCAGGGCTAGCCGGCCCTTCGCGGGGCGAGCAGGTCACGTCTTTGGGAGAACAAATGCTCCTCGTTTGGAAGAACAAATGCTCCAGCCGTTACATCCCTTTCCTTACCGTGCAGAGGGGAGCCAGGCTGCGCCGCTGTGAGTAGAAATGTCATTTCTGAAATGTAATTTGGCCGGAGCGCGCTGCAGGACAGCCGCAGCTGCAGAGGCAAATCCAAATAACGCTCAGCGCAATCATTGCGTATGTAAAAAAGAAGAAAAGAGAGAAAGTGGTCTCCCCGCCTCGGCCGGGTATTACAGATGTAGCTGTCATCCGCCTGCCCCGGCGGAGCAGTTGTAGGTGTTCAGTCCTGCTACTCCGCTGGGCCTTGTAGAGAGATTGGAATATAATTTCCGATGCGCAGAGGTCAAGCCGTGAGGCTGTACAGCCGCACCGGGGCTCTGACAAGGACTTACCGAGCTCAGAGCTTGATCCCAAGTCCCGCCGTGAGGATGGCCGAGCGGCGCAGGTGGGCTGCCGGAGGTGGTGCAGGGCAGCGGGGCCAGCTCGGGACCCCTGGCCGCCCCCTCGGGAGGCTCCTGTGCCCCTCCTCAGCTGTGCCAGCATTCGGCATCATCCCGCTCACTGTCCTGCACGGCCTGCCCTCGCGCCTCTGGGTTCAGATGCCTGGGAGATGCTGGAACCGGGCTCCCCCCAGCCCCCTGGTTTTCCCCGATGGGAAGAGTGGCAATGATGGATGGATGGATGGATGTGCAGATCCCTCTCGTACCCAAAATAACCTGCGTCCTCGCCATGGTCTGCTACGCCGACGACATCGCCTGTGAATAACCGGTACTTGCTTCACGCTAAAATTCTGTGTTAAATCCCTTAAGGTGCTTTGCAGAAGAAATATAATATTGTTTTACTGTGTCCTAAATTACTTGGTATGCTTTATATAGACATTAATCAATATATGAAACAGACACCATTAGGGAAGACAGAGCTTTTCTCTTTCAAATGAACTCTTTGCCATGTTACATCCCAGATTGTGAAAATTGAAATCAATTTATCAATCTAATTTTCCATTCACAATTTACGCTTTCTATTTTTCAGTTCGCTCTAATCAGGCGGCGGAGATAAAGAGAGCGGTTTCGTCCGTGCACGGCCCATGTCCCCTTCCCGCTTTGCCGTGAGTTCACGCTACGCCGTTCGTGGCTGTGGCGGGGATGCTCTGCTAGCCGGGATACAGAAGTGCCGGTCCCTCGTGCTACGGGATCATTAGGGTTTCTCTGTTATCTTGTTTTGTGATGGGGAGCTACCCCACGCTGGTGATTTCATCCTGCTTCCCTAAATGATTCGTCTTTTTCCGTAGGCTCTGGGAGCCTCCCGCTCCCTCTCCGAGGTGATTTTGCGGCAAAGGGAGGCGGCGGTGTCTCGGCAGGAGAGGACGATCTCCACGGACCTTCCCATCCGCCGCGGGGGGGGCTTTGGGGCTCGGCCACCTCCCGCTTGCAGCCAGGGAGCCCCCCGGCGACGGGGCTGCCGTCCAGAAGTGCGGAGCCTTCCTGCGACCGAGCGATATTTCCTTCCAAAGGTATCAGCCAGGTAATCCCCGACGGCGCTTTGCCGTTCCGCGCGGTTCCGGCTCTCGGATTCTTCAGGTAGTAAATGTTCTCTATTTCTAACAAGCTGTGAAGCTGATGGAAGTGTAGAAAAACCCACGACGGAGCAGCAGAAGAAACAAACTGTGCAGCACGCGGAATATTGCTCCTATAGGGTATCTTTGAGTTTGCCTGGTAATGATGCGGCAGCTGCGAATCTATACAAACTAGCACTGTTCCAAAGGGCTGTAATTATTAATCTGCTAACGCAGACACAATACACTCAGCCTTCCTCTCATCCTCTCCTAGGCATGGAAAATAACCCTGTAGTGGCAATTACCTTAATGCAATTATCTCAAATGTGAGATTTCATTTCGCGGCCGGGATTTTAGGGAAGGGAGAGGGAGGCGGGGGCTCTCCCCGAGCTCTTGCACCCCCGGGCCCAGGCTCTGGGCCAGCTCCCGGTGCCGGGGGACCTCGTGTCCCCATCAGCCGGGCTCTTGTTTAACGCCACGCCGGCGGCAGAACCTGCCACCTCCCGCGGCGCGATGGTCAGGGAGCGTCGCTGCGGTCGACGGCGGGCAGGAACCTCTCTGCGCCTCTGTCTGATCCACGTTCTCGTCTCTGTGCATCTGTCCGACCTGCTCCGACCCACGCTCCCGCCTCCTCCCGCCAGCGCTTGGGGTCCCACGTGATGGGGAACGGCACGGGTGTTCGCGGAGCTGTGTCCGGAATACGGATTCCCGAAATCAGGTGGTGGGTGCTGGATGAGCGGTGAAGGCAGCCCTCGCCCCCAAAAAACTGGCTGGAAGGAGCTCAGATGCGTTTGCCTTGTTTAGACACAGCTCTCCCTCCGCAGCCCGTCCCAAGGGTGACGGCAGCGTGGGCAGCCGCACTGCTGGTAATCCCCGGGTTAATGGTAAGCGTGAGCAGCGCGGCTCCTCCGCTCGCGGAGCCCGTAGCAACCCGTCATTAAGGACACTCGGCAGGAAGACCTAAGCTAAAGAAAGAAAGTTCCTTGAGACGCTTGCGCGCGCACACACCAATCAGACGGGAAAATATTCTGCAATTTGTTCAAGATGGACTTGAAGACTGTTTTCGGCACTCTCATCTCCGAGGAAGGAAGAAGCTAATTGCAAAGGATTTTCGAAAGAAAGATCGTAACTAGCCCAAAACAGTAAAGGGATTTTGCTTCCTCTCCTCTGATAAATATTTAATTATGAAATGTAATGCGGGGAGTGGGTTTTGTTCTTGGCTGTTTTGATAGGCTTGTGTTTGTTTCTACACATATATTTATTTATATTACATCTATATTTATTTATATT
>VXBH01005615.1:114319-125805 GCA_013400035.1 Rynchops niger | reverse complement strand
AGCGCTCAAAGCCTCACCCACAGCCCTTGCCATTGCAGGACTTCCTCCGGAAGATGCCCTCCAAGCTCCTGGAGGCACAGCTCTACGAGCAGTGGATGAGCGCCCTGCAGAAGACCAGCAGGCAGGAGAAGCTGGCGGCACTGAAAGAATAAGTGTGGCCGGCAGCCTGCCTGCTGCGCAGGGACTGGCAGAGGCCGTCACTTGCCTGCAAAGCAACGGCCTCCTTGAAAAGGACGTCTTCTGTGCCAGCCACCCCTGGCTGCCGTGGGGAAAAGCGGCACAGCAAAGCCTTTCTCTCCTTGGAGCACTTCCCGCAGTCATTGGGGGTTGTTGCTTGAAGGGACTTTAGCCAGGAGGGCAGGGAGGGAGGGAGGTGGCCGTACCTCAGGGAAGGCAGTCCTGCTCTAGACCATGCGTGGCCAGGGAGCCTTCCCTCACCTGGGCTTGGGGGAGATCAGCCTGGGCTACCTGAACATTGTGTTCCTCTTCCCTCAGAGTGGCCAGCAAGTTGCCCCAAGCCAACCTTCTGCTCCTCAACCACCTGCATTAGACAAATGTCTAAACCAAGAAAGAATATGGTTACTGCAATACTGAATATCGTAAAATCTAACTTTCTGGTTTCTATCCCATAGCCATATCTATATTTTAAATTAAGTGCATAAGCTGCTTTTACAATGTAGTGGGAGAATTAGATGCCTCAGAAACCTATCCAAAACAATCAACATGCTAGGAAAATAGTTTTGGGCCACAAGCTTCAGGCAGCAGCATTAAACTACATGGTTTACAGACTGTTAGGCAACTTCCTTTCATACAAATGATTCCCTTATATTTTTGTATTTTGCATTAGCTATATCATGTTTTCTGATGATGTTTTTTTGATGCCACGTAAATTCAATCTGTGTATCAAATCAGAACTTACTACACTGCTCAGTTTTTAAATAAAAAGAAAAACATGCGTGACTGTTAGCTAATTATTTGTAGAAAATGGCACATCACTACGAGGAGTCTTGAAATATTTATGAACAGAAAATAGGACAGTGAATCAGAGCACAATGCTTTCTTCTGTGTCTGTAGTCTGTTTTAATTCACATTACTAAATATCCAGTACAGAAATGAAGCAGAAAGGCTTATAAGACTCTATATCATCCTGCTGGCCTGGCATTCCTGGCAGAAATGTAGGAAATGAAATGTCATTATGTTCTGTGCATAAAAAACACTTTAGGATCCTGGAGACCTGATTTATTACATTCATTGGAGACTTTTGTTTTCTTACTAATTTTTCCATTAGCAGCTCAGCAGCTTTTGGAGAAACTTTCTCATGTTATGGGTGTATTGATTTCTGCTTTACATGAAAAATATCCTCTTTTCAGTTACCACCTTACACTCTTGTGCTAGGGAATCTTTAACAAGTTGTATTTAATTTCTCTTTTCTGCTTTATCTTGTGCTATATCTTACTCACACTTCATTCTCCTATTACATATCTAATATTTGTTTATTCAATAAGCTTGGATTTGTCAGTATCTGTACATCAGGCACTCATGAACTGAATTAAAAGAATTATTGGACTTCCAGTTTTGTGTTTCAAGGCATAATACCAGAGTCTGTTTCTTTAAAATAGCTACACTCCAACTCTCTTGGCTTATTTAATGCTAAGGAATCTGGAAGATGCAATCTCTAAGGGTAAACTGGGTGGAGATGCTTGGTGGAATGGAAAAAAAAAAAAGAAAGAAAAAAAAAGATTCTGCTTTGAAAGGAAAAAGATACCAAATAGTGGGCAACAAGAAAAGCTGACAGCTGACACAGCTAGAAAATTTCTACAAGAGTTAAGTTCCTTGTTAATTTGCTTCCCTGCTCTTTGACAGGGGTTTAGGTGAGTCTGGGGAGAAAATTACTAGGAAGAATGAATGCCCTGGGCAATAGTGCAATTTGGAAAACTGAGAGTTCGCAGCCTGCAATAAAAAAACCCATGAAAATCCAGAGAGGGCTTACTGAGTGAGATGTTCTGTGGAAAACCTTTGGCGTCTGAGTATGAAGAACGTTCTGAATTCTGAATTCTGACATACAAAACATTATCAAACATTTACCTCAGGGCACAATCCCTCAGGAGAAAATATGGAGCTTGAGGAGGTGCTACTGAGCAGAAATAATTGATGTTCCAAAGCACAAGAGGGACTAGGATGACCTTTCCCATTTTAACTAAACTTCTCTTTTCACTGAAAGAGAAAAGTTTTTAAATCAGATAAAATGACTGGAAAGTAAAAAGCACCTTGTCCTGGTCTGAGGTAAAACAGAACCAACTTTCTGCTCAGTAATTTTATTTCTTAGCTAGGTCTCTTCTAACTCTCTGAAATTAACAGCATGTTGTGTCTGAAACGGTTCGTTCAGAGTGATAAGACAGTTTGTGCCAAGGAATGGTATGCAGAGAGGCTTTTGATTATATTTAATGCTATAACAACCAAGGTCAGCTAATTTTGTTATTTGCCGCTTTAGAGGGTCGGAATCGGAGGGGTGTAGAGGGGTCCCACCTGTGGGGAGGAGCGGACAGGACAGATGACTAAAAATTGACCAACAGGGGTATTCCATCCCATCTGCCCCATGCTCAGTATAAAAGCTGAGGGATCAAAGGGTCAGCTCTCTTCCTTCAATGGCTAACGTCCAGGGAGGACCCTGTCTGATCATCTGCCTTTGATCCCGATTGGTGTGTTCCTCACCCCAACTCTGGAACCCGGTTCCCACCCGTTGCTGAGTCCAGCCTGGGACTTCCCCAGTGCCTGCTGGTGACATCATCCTGGGAGCTTAATGTGGTTTTGTACGTGCTGTGTCTATGTCATTATTTTTCTTTTTATCTTATTATTAATATTTCATTACAGTAGTTTAGTTTCTTCTAAACTTGTATATCTCTCTTTATCTCTCCTCCTCCTCTCTGTGAACGAGAGGCTGGGGGGGAGCATCTGTTGCCAGCCATTGGCCGATTTGGCCAAAACCACAACAGATTTATTCCACTTAATTCCCAAGAACTGGATGTCTTGTGCAGGTCCCTTGACCTTACCTCTTTTTACAGCAAAACCTGCTTTCAGAAGAATCTTGATTATTTTCTTACCTTTCTTGAAAACTTCTTGTGCTGTATTACCCCACACGGTGATGTATTGTAAGTGTTCTGGAGCTCCACCCTTCTCCAGTGTAGTCTGGATCAGTCTGTGGCAAATAGTAGGGCTGTGTTTCCACCCCTGGGGCAGTCAATTCCAGGTGTACTGGACACCCCTCCAGGTGAAAGCAAACTGTGGCCTGCACTGGGCTGCTAAAGGCATAGAGAAAAATACATTAACTATGTCAATTGTAGCATACCATTTGGCTGCCTTTGACTCCAGTTTATACTGCAGTTCTAGCACGTCTGGCACAGCAGCACTCAGTGGTGGTGTGACTTCATTCAGGCCACAATAGTCTACTGTTAGCCGCTAGTCTCCATCAGACTTTTGCACTGGCCATACAGGACTGCTAAAGCGTGAGCAAGTCTTGCTGATCACTCCTTGGGTCTCCAGACAATGTATCAGGTTCTGGATGGGAATCAGAGTCTCGGGTAGTGTGATACTGTCGTTGATGCACCATGGAAGTAGCAATTGGCACCCGCTGTTCTTTAACCTTCAGAGAAGGGTTATCTGAAAGACCAGGCAAGGTAGACAGCTGTGTAATATTGTCAGTGTCTACAGCTGCTATACCAAAAGCCCACCGATACCCTTTCAGGTCTTTGAAATACCTTCTCTTAAGGTAGTCTATGCCAAGGATGCACAAATCATTTGGGCAGTCACAATTGGATGCTTCTCCCAATTATTCCCATTCAGGCTCACTTCGGCCTCTAATACAGTCAGTTCTTGAGACCCTTCTGTCACTCCAGAAATAGTAACAGATTCTGTCCCTTTATGATTCGATGACAGCAGGGTACACTGTGCATCAGTGTCCACAAGGGCTCTATGCTTCTCTGGCTCTAATGTGCCAGGCCATTGACTCCACACAGTCCAATAAACTCGGTTATCCCTCCTCTCCTTCTGGGTGGAGGCAGGGCAAACCTAATGTTGAGAACAACATCTACAATTACAAGATGAGTCCCTGCAAGGACTGGAGCATTGCTTACGATGGATTGGAGCAGCCCTCCTCCTGTAGAAATTCTTTCTTCCATCTGCTTTACCTTGCAACTCAAGGACTTGAGCCTGCAGGGCTGGAGTAAGTTTTTTATCCCACTTACTCATGTCCTCTCCGTAGTTGCAGAGGCAAAGCCATGGGAAATCTCAGCATGGATCCTCTTTCCCTTGAGTTGATTTCGTAGGAGGGCATTTTTTCTTAATGATGCAACATGGGTCTGTTCAGGAGAAGAGTGGGGTTCTTTCTCCGTCTTAGACAGTTTTTCAAGCAGCTCATGCAAAAGTTTATCAGTTTTCTCATTTTGCTCAGCTATTGTCTTAGTCATTTTCTCCACTGTCTCAGCAATAGTCTTAGTTTGCTCAGCCATTTTCTCCAAAGCTGCTACATGAAGGGGATGGCAAAGACTGTCTTCATACTGTTGCACCATGTTAGCCACCTCATTTACAGCTGGTGTATCAGTATCAGATCCGCCCCAGACCATTGTTGACAATGTGTGGGAATAATTTGATGGTGCACTCTGCACAAACTTTCTCAATAGAGATTGTTTGCATGGCATTTCATCAGGGTCTATAATCACTTACCAGTTGCTATAAATCACCTCTCACACAGCCAGTTCCCTCAGGTATTTAATTCCTTTTTCCATGCTGGTCCATTTGGTTGGACAGCATTTGATGTCATCCTTAAAAGGATACCTGCCCTTCACAGCTGATAGCAGTCGTATCCAGAGCCTGAGGACGTCTGCCTTTCTCCCAATCACTTTATCGGTCCCTCCTTCTTTGGACAGGTTTCCCAACTGCTTAGCTTCTCTGACATCTAAATCTATGGTATCAGCTCCATTGTCCCAGCATCGGAGCAGGCAGGAGACAAGTGTCTCACCTTCATGATGACTAAAGTCCTTCCTTATATCACGGAATCATGGAATTTTCAGAGTTGGAAGGGACCTCTAGAGATCATCTAGTCCAACTTCCTTGCTAAAGCAGGATTGCCTAGAGCACATTACTCAGGACTGCGTCCAAACAGGTCTTGAAAGCCTCCAGAGAAGGGGACTTCCCAACCTCCCTGGGCAGCCTGTTCCAGTGCTCTGTCAACCTCACTGTAAAGAAGTTTTTTCTCATATTTGATCGGAACTTCCTATGTTCCAGCTTGTGCCTGTTACCCCTCGTCCTGTTACTGGGAACCACTGGAAAGAGCCTGGCTCCATCCTCCTTCAGCCCAGCCTTTAGATACTTGTAGACTTTAATAAGGTCTCCCCTCAGCCTTCTCTTCTCCAGGCGAAAGAGTCCCAGCTCTCTCAGCCTTTCCTCATAAGGGAGATGCTCCAATCCCTCAACCACCTTTGTTGCCCTACGCTGGACTCTCTCCAGTAGTTCCCTGTCTCTCTTCAACTAGGGAGCCCGGATCTGGACACGGTATTCCAGTTGTGGCCTCACCAAGGCAGAGTAGCGGGGGAGAATGACCTCCCTTGACCTGCTGGCCACACTCTTCCCTATGCAGCACAGAATTCCGTTGGCCTTCTTGGCCACAAGGGCACGTTGCTGACTCATGGATATTTTACTGTCTACCAAGACACCCAGATCCTTTTCTTCAGAGCTGCTTTCCAGCAGGTCCATCCCTAACCTGCACTGGTGCCTGACATTCTTCCTCCCTAGGTGCAGGACCCTACACTTGTCCTTGTTGAACCTCATTAGGTTCTTCCCTGCCCAGCTCTCCAGCCTATCTAGGTCATGCTGGATGGCAGCACGGCCCTCTGGGGTGTCAGCCATCCCACCCACTTTGGTATCATCAGCGAACTTGCTCAGCATACACTCTGTCCCCTCGTCCAGGTTGTTGATGAATACGTTAAACAGTACCGGTCCAAGTATTGACCCCTGGGGGACACCACTGGTTATAGGCCTCCCTGTAACCTGCTCCTTTTCGATCCTGCGCCATTCATCACAACCCTCTGAGTCCTGTCATACAGCCAGATCTCAATCCACCTCACTGTCCCCTCGTCTAGTCCACACTTCCTCAGTTTCCTAAGGAGGATGTTATGAGAGACAGTGTCAAAAGTCTTTCGATGAGGCAAAGAAAAAATACTACACTCCAAAATGAAATTGATTGGTTATTGTGAAACATGGAGAAGATCCTCAGAAATGCACACTAACCTGATTCTACAAGCACTTATTTAGATTTGTGAACATTCACAGAGTTATTTCCATTTGTACACCAGTCCTGGATAGGTAAGAGTATAACTTCTCTTAATGTGCAGGGAGGAAGAATTCTGTACAAATCTTTCTTAAAATAGAGAACAGGAATAAGAAGAAAAGAAAGACATTTACCGCAGCAAACTGGAACAGGTAAAGAGCAGGAGAGTCCTATGAGAGGAATTCCCTGTTCTGCATAGAAAGTCAACAACAATTAAATGCTTTTGATGGAAAAAAAAAAACCCAAAACTACAGAAGCCCAAGTCAAGTGCAAGAAAAGGTATACAGTTTTCATCCCAAGAAAAGGGATGAAAAGTTTCATCCTTGCAGCACAAAGTGCAAGAACCTTGAAAACAGGAAGGCTCTTTTCAACTTCAGTGTCTGCCTTTTAAATTCTTCTAGGAAATATAGACCTAGGCTCCAAATAAATTAGAAGGGGTTAATGAATATTTAGACTAAAAATTCTAATTTAACTATGTGATCTCAGCAGCCTTAGGCAGACTAGGTAACAGGATTTTTCTATCTACTTAAACTTGGAGGTGAAGTCTCAGCACTGATTTACACCCAGTGTACAAATGAGAATATTCAAGAAATTTAGGAATGAATAAAGAAAGCACAAAAAAATTGCAACTGCAATAATATTGCCCATTTTTTCAAAACAGACATTCCATAGGATATGATAACATTTCCTTATACAGAACACCTATTCCAGGTGTTCTGTATAAGGAAAATCTAGCTAGGTGAGAATATTCTAGCACTGAATATTCTCAATCAGTAAATTAAGCCACTTATATGTGCTAAAACTGACTCCTCTTTACGGAAATACATCTAAACTATTTTGTTATCTATCTTACTCTGGAATATTTTTGTAGTGACGGGGTTGTCAGTGTGAGCTTCTCTCATATGTGTCCTTCTATGAAGTCCTCCTGCTTTAGCATTTTTTTAGTAGCATTGTTTTCAGAACTTCTAATTTTTATTAACTCTTACCTTTGTTACCAGAAGATGAGAAATACTTAGTACTTAAATATATGTCTTTTTGCTTCAGAAAATATGAATATTTTTCATACTCTGATATATATTTTTATTTCTGGAAGGAACATGTTTGCTATCATTTAAATGTTTAGCTTTAATTTGAGACAAGACAACATCTCATAAAGGATAGGGAAGTCTAAGGTTAATGTATGCTAATCAATTCTGTTATTAACTTTTATTTTCCTCCAAAAAAATTGCTTGTTAAAATAGGACTATCTGACTATTTGTTTTTAATGGAAGTGAAAGAAAGAAGGGAGAAGATTCTAGAAAGATTTGTTCATAAGTTTGCAAAAGTATGATGTATCCATCATTAAAAAGATAGCCTTGTTTTTCTTTTTAAGTTGCAAATATTTTGCTAATAAACCAGTATGCTAGTTGGTTATCACTAAGGAGTATAAGAAAATTCAGAGATTAAGTAGCTGAGGTATTAGTGGCAGATTATAATCTTCTCTTAACAACTTCCTCTGTACCAAAAGACAGTGTGTGTGGGAAGGAAAAATATGATGTCAATCTTTATAAAGCTTTCCAGGAGGAATGCAGGAAATTATACGGCGCTGAGCTTGACACTTGTACAGGGCAAAATAGTCAAAATCAGTTAGTAGAAGGATTCTATCACTCCAGTAAAAGGTAGAATTGGTGGACACTGGGCTAAATACAATCCACTTAAGTGTGAGTCAATGGGGGTTTTTTAAAGGGAAATGCCATTTTACAAATCTCTTGGAGGATCGGAATGATCCCACTGATACAATTGGACTTCAGAATTTTTTTGGCAAAATCCCTCACGAAATGACTTTAAGGAATCTTTGCAGTCATGAGATAAAAGCTAAACTGAATAGTAATTTCAAACGTAGGAAATGAAGAGTATAGGTAAATAATTTTGTATTTCCATGGACTGTGCTTATAACTGGAGTTCTACCCAGAACTGTGCTCTGGGATGTAGACTATTGAACATACTCATATATGTATTGTAAAAAAAAAGAGTGACCAGTGGAATAACAAAGTTTGTTTATACAAAATTATTCATTATACTGAGGATGACAGCAGAACATGAAGATTTCTGCCAGAATTCTGAGACAGGTGAATCAATACCTCAGATAAATTTCAGACAGACAAATATAAAGTGGTATGAAAACAGAAAATAGTCCTTGTTTCCTGGTTTAACATATGAAAAGAAGAGCTGTGACATGATCATTACCAGAAATGAAATGTTTAAGTTAGGCTGATTCATGATAGCTGTATCTATGCTTAATAATGCTCAAAAAAAGTCAAAACATCTCAACACTGGTAGATATGACACCAGAGTAGGGGAGACATGTGCCCTTCAGGAAGGACAAATGGAGTCCACAAGGGATATCTAGACCATTTCCAATAGACAAGTTTTATAGGCGTGTTTTTAGCAACTGAATTTCTTCATGGATCTCCTTTGACTTTGCCCTATTTGAAGTTTTGACATCTAGTTCACACATGACCATGTACAGCTAGACATCTTAATTTTAGTGTTTGTAGTCACATTGTATACCTCCCCATGTTGTCTATTTATGACTTTTTTAGTTTTTAATTAATGCAAAGCTGTAGTCTTCTAGGCATAGTGTGTCACTTGCCTGTGTCATCTTTGCCTGTGCATCTCAACCTATTTGGGTCACAATTAAAAGTAATTATCCTAAATGAAAAATAAGTGACTCTGTAGTGCAAATGATCCTGTTGTGCATGAAATCTATTCAAGAAAAAAAAGATAAACTGAAAGTTGATGACTTTTCTAAACTTCAGCAGTTAATCTCTAACCTTTAGCTATTGCTGTTACCCACCCCCAGTTGTAGTGACAGTGATGGCAGAATGGCAACTAAGCCACCAGAAAATACTTATCCTCAATGATCATGGAATCACCAGTTCATTTCAGTAATGACAACAGATTTCTAAGCTGTTCCTGAGACTTTTTCTGAAAGCAGTACCAAGTGCCATCCCACCACAGAAGGTTTCACTGCAATGGGAACTCCAGTAAAATCTAGTAGTATTGCTGGAGCTGATCAAAGGGACTGAAGACGTATGAAAGTAAAGAAGATAAAAGTTAACTCCCATGTGAAATCAAGTAATTACAACATGTGGCAGATAATCCTGTTGTCAGGAGAAGACTGTCTGGAAAGAAAATGGTAATTTTCTTGCAACTGGCAGAACACAGGGGAAAAAAAAAAAAAAAAGTAGAAAAAGCAGTTTGTAGCAGCTACTACGGTAGCTGCAAGATATTGCATGGAAAGACGGGAGAAATGTCAAAAATTACCTTCTTCAGGAAAATTGCCCGTAAAACAAGTTACATGTGACAACATGAGGGGAAAAAGGTGAGTATCTAGTCTCTCTGTTTAAATCTGTAGTTCATACCCCTGGTTAATTGTAGCAAATGAGGAAAGGTAGAAGTATTTTACAGATTGTACTGTTAGTAAAATGTTATGTAAAATAAAATAAGTGTATGCAACTTTTTCTAGGTTTTTTTTTTTTTTTGTTTTTGTTTTTTTATTTTTTTTTTTTTACTTATTTGCAAAATAGTCTGATGCAATGTTTTAAAAACTTTCTTATGACTCTGTTGATAAACTGCAGAACTGGGGGAACTTCCAGTTTGTGGAGAATGTTGTTTCCTTAGATTTTGCTTTCAGATCAAATTTGGCTGGAAGCTTCTATGCCTCTGCAGCTGCAGGGGATTGTCTAATTTCCATTTCACTGAACATCTGTAGGAGGACTGCCAGTCTCTGTGGCAGCCAGAGTACTGTTCACACTGCCTTGGCACTACAAGTCTTGAAAGATATTTTCAAGAGACCTGGCCTCCATGACCAAACTCTTTAAGACACAGTCTCAAAATTCAAAACCTTAAGAAGGTTACCCAGGGCTATGACTTCCAGGCTAATTACTGACAACCCAAGAGCTGGACTTCATTTAGATCTCAGAGTCTTGCAGTTTCTTTATTCCGTAGAAGGAAATGTGAAAACTGGCATTTTTATTGTTCCTAAATCACGGACTCTGGGATTGCTAAATCTAGGTGGCAGGAATGACTCGAGGTAAGAACAAGCACATTTCAGTGTTCCCAGCTCTGGGACAGACCAACCAACAGCCCAGAAAACACTTTCTTTGGAAACTTGCTTTGGATTTGGTGAGACTTTATCAGAGAGCTTGAAAGTACTTATTTTGGTCCAGTGCACGCAGAAAAATTAATTTTGTCAGGTTGGCAGTTTAGAACTATATCCTGAAGTAACTGCTTCTACTGCAGTCCCAGGGAATTTATAAAGGGCTTATTTTTTACCTAATACATTAAAAGTGGTGCTAGATACTGCTTGTTAAACAAGATACAGTAAGCAGAAAATATTAGTTCAGAAGCAGAAGCAGCTCATCTTTCTTCTATCAGTGGAAATAGGTAGCATGTTTTATGCTGCATGATAATTTTTTGGAATGACCAGTCTCTTCAAATTCTTCTTTTTACATAACTTTATTTGACAAGAAAATCACAAAGCAATTGTAAACTTGCCTTTCAGCACAATCTTTGTGAGACATAGTGATGTGATGGTTTAACAAACATCTATCACAGAGAACTCTTCAGAAAAAAATATTGCAGCTCTGTCTGTGCACATTCCTCAGCTCACCAACACGGTTCTGCTTGCCTATTTACTCAGGCAAAGGCTATTGGACATCTTGGCTCAGAAGAATAGGACTGCAAGACAAAAGAAATGGGAGAAGCTGTTAATAAACTATCTTTCTTCTGCTGTAAAAAAAACTCTCCTTGAGTGGAAGTGAACAGACCTCCATCCTGGAGATTATTTTTCTTCTTTTCTAGCTCAGTAATTTCAAGTTTAAATATCACATTCCCTCTATGTTAGAAAGACAGGTGTGCACAGTCCTGTTCACCTTCACCTGAAAATATATCTGTGCTCTGAAGCATATGTTCTTTTTTAGTTTGCAGCTACCTTTTCAGGGGCTGTCTTCCCAGCTATACAACTGCACTGTGATAATGTTTGTTTCACCAGAAAAGGTTTATAGGAGCAGAATGCAGAATATTGTAAAAGGTATAGTGTTTGCAGCAAGCTTCCTTCCCTAAGAGGTCATATATGTATAGTTTTCTGTTTTCTTTTTTTTTCTTCCTTTTTTTTTTTTTT
>VXBH01005615.1:93278-110039 GCA_013400035.1 Rynchops niger | reverse complement strand
TTTTTTTTTTTTTTTTCAGTACACTTCTGGGAACTGAGATTGGGCTACAAAATCAGGAAGCTTGTTCCCTCTCTCTCCTCCCCCTCTCCCATCTTTTAAAGCTGGATACTATCTTCTTCCTCTGCTGCTCTGAAAACCTCATCTGTACTCCAAGGGTTCTCAAAGGTAACACCAAATGCCTCTGAGATTTCTTTGATAAATTCTTTCTTCCTCCAGGTGAATTTCATTAGATTTAGTAGTTTGAAGTGATCCAGTCATTAGCATATAACACTGATGTCAAAAAAAGCGGGGTAGGGGGTATGTTAGGGGGAGAGTGACTCTACATCTCATTTAAATATTTTGCATAGCTCTTGGATAATCTTGAATCTTAACAGGACCTGGGAACCAAGATGAGATTTTGCAACCTCAGAAGAGCTTCTGCAGCAAGCACACAAGAGACTTGGGAAACTTCAGGTCGCTGAATTCACAATCCAATGGGAGCTGTGAGCCAGCACTGGGAGCATCTGAGATGAATGGTACTGCCAGCTTGCCTCTGGGGTGCAGTTTCACAATTAGTTTCAGTCTGTTTAAACCACACTGATATGAAAAATGATAATTTAGCCCTGCCCCTGTGTGTCTTTTGGGAGCAAAAGCAGGACTTCTTTTTTAGAAAGAGTATGGTCTTAGAATGACGTGAACCTACTAAACCAAACAATAAGTATGTGAGGCTCTCAGACCAGTAATGACAGGAGAAATAATTCTTGCTGAGCTCCTCTAGTGCATCCATCTCTCCTTTTCCCTTCCTCTTAGGCACTAGTAAGACAGGCAGCTGCATGCTATCACACCTGGATACACCTCAATGCTCAGTTATTAACTCAGCAGTGCGAAGATGTCTGGCATACTCATGTCAACAGAAAGCTTTCTGAAGATGAAATAACAATCACCACTAGAGGAGAAGGTCATAACTTAGTTGTCCTACCAAAATCAGTGAATGCCCACTTAGTTAACAGATATGTTCTACAGATCAAATTTATTATGTGTTCGATTTCTGAAGTGATCTACACGATAATGACGATGATGTGTTCATTTGAAGGGTGATGAAATCCACGTCTGGTATGGATTTGTGGTGAGAAATGGCAAAGATAAATGAATAATTCCTTTAAATATATAACAGAATACATGATAACATCAGAATATGTGGTAACTTATATATTTTCCTCTTTGAAATTTATGCACAAGTATATGCTGGGGACACTCAGCTGGAGAGCAGACTGTTGGACAGCAAGCTGAAAATGAACTGTGTCCAGTTCTGGGGTCTCCAGTAGAAGAGAGTGGAAAGAGTCCAATGAAGGGCCACAAAGATAAAAAAGGGGATGGAGTATCTATCCTGTGAGGAGAGGCTGAAAGACCTGGGACTATGTAGCCTACAGAGGGGAAGGGTCAGGGGGAATCTTCTCAGTATATATAAGCCCCTGAAGGCAAAGTCTAAAAAAGACAGACCCAGGCTCTTCTCAGTGGTTCCCAGTTACAGGACAAGAGGCAATGGGCACAAATGAAAATGCAGGAGGTTCCATCTACGCATCAGGAAACACCATTGTACTGTGAGGGTGATCAGTCACTGGCAAAGGTTGCTCAGGCAGGTTGTGGAGTCTCCATCTCTGTAGANGCTCTACGGTCTCCCTGGAGCCTTCTCTTCTCCAGGCTGAACAGCCCCAACTCTCTCAGCCTGTCTTCATAGGAGAGGTGTTTGCAAAGAGGAGTGCCTGAAGAAGGACGTGTTGGGTGGCTGGACCATGAGGTAGGGGAGCACACATGCATTTTATCTTTGCGTCTGCCACTGGCATTTGAGAAGGGTTTCTGGGCCTGTCCTCATAGGGGAGATACTCCAGCCCTCTGATCATCTTCATAGCCCTCCTCTGGACTTGTTCGAACAGATCCATGTCCTTCTTATGTTGGGGCTTCCAGATCTGAGCGCAATACTACAGGTGGNCTACAGGTGGGGTCTCACCAGAGTGGAGTAGAGGGACAGAATCACCTTCCTTAACCTGCTGGACATGTGTCTTGTGAGGCAGCCTAGGATGTGATTGGCTTTCTGGGCTGCAAGCTCACATTAACAGCTCATGTTGAGATTCTCATCCACCAGCACTCCCAGGTGTTGGTTGATGACATGGCTACTGTCAATCCATTCTTCACCCGGCCTGTATTTGTGCTTGGGATTGCCGTGACCCAGGTGCAGGACCTTGCACCTGGCCTGATTGAACTTCTTGAGCTTTGCATGGGCCCACTCCTCTAGCCTGTCAAGGTTCCTCTGGATGGTGTACCTTCCCTCCAGCATATTGACTGCTCCACACAGCTGGGTGTTATCGGCAAACTTGCTGAGGGTTCACTCAATCCCACTGTCCACGTTCCTGACAAAGATGTTTAACAGCGCAGGTCTGAGCCCTAAGGAACACCACTCATCACTGTTATCCGCTTGGACATCGAACCATTGACTGCAACATTTGAGTGTGACCATCCAGACAATTCCTTACCCGTCAAGTGGTCCACCCATCAAATCCATGCCTCTCCAATTGAGAGAGAAGGATGTCACAATGGACAGTATGAAATATTTTGCACAACTCCAGGTGGATGAGGTCAGTTGCTCAACCCTTATCCACCAATGCTGTAATGCCACTATCGAAGGCCACCAAATTTTTCAGGCATGATATATCCCTAATGAAGCCATGTTGTGTGTCACCAATCACATCCTTATTTCCCATGTGCCTTAGTAGAGTTTCCAGGAGGATCTGCTCCATGATCTTGCTGAGCACAGAGGTGAGACTGATTGGCCTGTTGTTCCTTAGGTCTTCTTTTTGTTCCTCTTTAAAAATGTGGGTTATATTTCCTCTTTTCCAGTCAGTGGCAACTTTACCAGTCTGCCACAACTTCTCAAATATGATGGATAGTGACTTAGCAACTTCATCCACCAGTTCCCTCTGGACCCTCTGAAGCATCTCATCAGGTCCCATGCACCTTTGGGTTCTTCTGATGGTGTCAAACTTGATCTTTTCCTCCAGTGGGTGGTTCTTCATTCTCCCAGCCCCTGCCTTTGCCTTCTGCAATTAGGTGGTGCAGCTAGAACACTTGACAGTGAAGACTAAGGCAAAAATGTCATTGAGTACCTCAGCCTTCTCTATATCCTGAGTAACCAGGTCCTGGGCAACTGTTTCTAGATGGTTGTACTTGAGTAGGGAAACTGGACCAGATGACCTCCAGAGGTCCCTTCCAATCTCAACCATTCTGTGATTCTTTGATACTGTGATTCTATGAAATTTCTATTTCAAAATTTGCTGTTGTACACCAATGCAAGAACAGGGAGTACTGCCAGTATTTTCTTGCATGTCCCAATACGAAGAAAAGAAAAAACCCTGAAGCCACAGGAATTGTTTGTGGAGGGTGAGTTACGCTGTAGTGTCTCAGTGGGTAGTTAATTAAGCTCTTGGGCTTCTGCTGTTGAAAGTTAGCTTTCATTAAGGAGACCCTAATATTTCATGCCCAGCTTTCAAAACAGTTCTGCTTAATTCCCATTCATTTGAATAATTTATAAGAAATAGTCAAATACCGTCTCAAATATTTGGCTAGGATTAGTTGGAAACGAAGATTCACAAATATGCCAGGTGTTCATTAATCAAAGCACGAATAGATAGTGGGTCAATGCTGCTCAGCTCAGGAAAAGCAATGATTAGTGTTTTTCACCACCTTTTCTAGTTCTGCTAACTGCTGTGCTGTTTGCAAGGTGTTTCCACTAGATGGCACGCTGTGCTTCAAAATAAACATTTTTTACACTTTATATAACTAGGCTTGAATGATAACTTGTGATAAATACACCACATTTTAAAGATTTAAAGTAGCAGAAGGAAGATAGGGGCCCACAATATAACCAACCATTAATGAATCTGATTTAGAAACCATGGAGCTGTCACTATTGCTTAAAGTTACACAAATATACAGTTGCAGAATTGTAGCTCTGTACCACTTTAGTCCTGAGACAGTGTCACAGAACTCAGTGAGGTAAGAACCATGCATTCTGTTGCTGCACTAATTCCAAAGATTTCTTAGTCAAATTATTAGTGTTGCCTTCTTTAGACTTCATTGGTTTACCATTATGTAAAATTGACATGTAAAAATCACACATGAAATCCTTCTAATTAAGCTACGTTGAATGTGCATTCTATTGTATTTTTGAACACCTTTAAATTATGTCCCATTATTTTGTAATTCAGTGCTACAAAATTAAGAGCTAGTAAATTGATTTTAATTTTTAAGCTGTCGATTAAATCAAGATGATAATTTGCTTTCCCAGTACATCTAAAAGTAAGCTTTTGTCTTCTCATAAGTCTTGGAGCCCAAATTACTACTGTTTAACATTTTACCATTTAAATTGTGTAGTTATATTTTTGCTGTAAAATGGCTAAGATCATTCCTGAGTCGTTACTGTACAGTCAGGTTCAGTATGTGTTACAGGTAACAGCCAGTGGTATGGGAAACACTCGTATGAGGCACAATCCACTCATACTGGGAGGATTCTTCAACACAGTGGGGAAGTAGCTAGATAAACTGTAACACAGGATGAAAAGAGCAAGGCTAAATTGAACTCTTGAGGTAGGAAGACCAGTGTCATGAAAGGCTGAATATGCATCAGAGAGGGAAGGAATGTATAACAATCCAAGAAGAAAGAGAAAAGAAGGGAAGAAAGTTTGAAGAATAAAAAAGATGAAGATTTATGGGTATCTTGAAAGGAGGAAGCCTAAGGACTGAAAAATTAGAATTTAATGTAGAATATCCAAAAACACCCTTTCATAAACAGCTTAGCTTGAGATGGAGTTATGTCTTAAATGTTCCTCTTAACTTACAGGGTTATCTCAGAGAGAGAGCTTCTAATTAATCCTGATCATTCCTGCAAGCCCATGTCTTTTCCTTTTCCTTTTCTTTGTTATTAAGGTGCTATGGTCAACGTATTTTAGTTCAATTTCACTCATGCAAAAGGTAAATTCCAGGGAAAGACAAAATACTTAACATACTAGGCCTTCCCTGTTCAGAGGACATTCTTCTTTAAGTAAGGTTCTGTTTTAAAGAGTTTTAAAAAAAAAAAAAAAAAAAAAAAAAGGAAAACAAAACAAAAAACAACAAATATGCCTCCCTCCAAAAAAACCCACAACTCAACACATGGATTTCCATATGCAGTCAGTCTTCTGGAACAATAACACCAAAATCTGGCCTTGTAAATGCAATCAAAACTTAAGCAACTTCAGCTTGCTTTTTCCTTCCTCTGTTCTGCCACAGTCAGTAATGGGTACTTGAAAGTTGGAATGAATCTTATCATTTTATAATTCCATTGGCTTCAGTAGTTTCACATAGGTTGTATTGAAATTAACATTCATAGAATTTGATTCTGAAAGTGAATGGGACTGAAATGATTCTGGTTCTTTACCAGCTCTAGGAAAGAAGTCACTAGTAATGGAAACAATTGTAAAAGTCTGTACAGGTCATCCTTAACCTTGTGTAGAAAAAATCTAGGTTCTGAATGAGACTCAAGCAAACTGTCTGAAAATATGAATTGCTTGATACTGTATATGTTTTAGGGACATGTAGAACTGTTTTTCTTCTGATCATATATTTTAATTATTTAGAGGAAATATCTTGGAGGGAAATACAAAAACAACTTTTTTTTCTTCACAACCAGCTACTTATTCAGATATATGTATTCCTGAACCTGAGTTTTAATTTTACCATAAATAGCACCACAACATCTTCATGTTTGTGATATTTATCTTTTGTTTCTTTTTTCTTGTCTTAGGAGTTGCTGAGTTCAGTAGCCTGATGGAGGCAAGGTTGCTGCAGCTCCCTCTTCCCAAGTCCAGCTAGAAGTGAAGCTGAGCACACCTTCCCAATAGGCACACATACACACATGTCAAATACATATATACATATACACACACCTGGCCACAAGGATCAACACACAAAGAAAACATGGCACTCATGCAAACATGAATGACACCAATGGCCTCACCATTTTCCCCTCTCTGGCTGATTGAGGTGAAAGCCAGTAAGAGGCCTTAGACACTCAGCCTACCCAGTAGCTGGCCCCTGGATTCCTGGATTATTGTATTTTTCCTCTGCAATCCTTGTTTGTGAATGCTTCTTGAACCTTTAATCACATAGCCTAACAGCTTCAGTGTGGTTCTTCCCTTAAGGATGAAATAAAAATATATTTGTTTAGAACCAAATAACCTGTTTTTAGTACATCTGGAATAGAATGTGCTGAATGCTTGTATGGCGGAAAAAAACATCAAACCACAATAATTTATATGTTTTAACTTCTCTGTCTGCTCTTCTATTCCAAGTCACTTGGAATCTGTATTCATTCAGAATTCCGGGCAGGGTAGATTTTTATTGCAAACACTGACTACAATCTCTTTCAACTATTTCCTAGGTAATAAAATTTTCCAAATTTGATTTTGGTAGTAATGGATTCTAATTTAACCATTTAAGAGTAAAGCTGCATTTTCTTTAGACTGCTTTATGGAGTCCGGTGTAATTAGCAAGCTCCGGCTTCTTATATGCACTGTACTCTCCAGAGTATTTTAGACTTCATGAGATCAGCAGACCTTAAACGTTCACCATCTCCTAGCATTTTATTACACTGGGTCCCTTTCCTAAGGCAATTTCTCCATTTGCCACTGATCCTGTTTTTCATCGAACAGTAAAGAAGTAGTCTTATTCCACCTTGAAATGCCTAAATGCTGCTTTAGTGATCGTAGAATGGATATCTTTGGTTGAATTGTCAAGGAAATTGAAATTACACTGGTCAACAGATCTTTTTCTTAAACCAAAGGCTTTCTTGCTCCTCTGAAATTGCTTTTCACTTTGATCATGGCACTTTGTATATCTTTCCTTTGAACATCTCATTTGTGCTTCTATGTTTCGTGATTACTGTTTTTCTGTAAACGATTTTCTACTTTTGTTTCTCAAACTCTGTTTCTCTTCCCTTATGTATGTGCTATAAGATAGTGACTTACATAACATATATACACACTGTAAAGGGTTAGTAAAATCTAACCCTTTAGTCAGATTGCAGAGCTATAAGGAATAATTTAATCCTTTTTAAGGTAATTGAGATGTTGAATGCTTCCCAGTTCTTGATTTTAATACCTTATTGATAACAACAACAACAAAGTTTCACAATTGAAAACAAGATCCATTCTACAGGGTCCTATTCCTAATCTTCTGTAATAGAGAAATCATGAACCCAGGAACTCATTTCTAGGACACTGGACATCTTATTCTGTCTCATTCTTTGGACAAATAATCATGCAGTCAAAAAGCAGTATTTGTTATTGTAAAATTTTGGAAAGAAAGTGTTAATTATGAAAAAAATAAATAAATAAATTTCAAATGTGTTCTTGAGGGATAAATGTGTAAGACTAGCGGGAAAATAAAAGAAAGAAGACAGATGCAACTTCATGTTTTTACATGAAGGAATAGATTGGTGGCAGACCGTAGGAAGAGCACTCTGGCAAACTGAAATTAACAACCCACCGTTAAAGTTGAGTTTTGACTTAAAAATGAACATTCAGAACAATGTATTTCATGTCCAACATTTTTTCTTCCAGTCAGGAAAAAAACGTCTCATGTCTCTTCCAAGTACACAAATATCTTTCACTATACAACCGAAGCTTTCTTTACAGACCTTCAAAGGCATCTGTCTCTCTCCATTGATTCGTCTGGGAATTTTAACAAGCTAGTTCACTGACATAAAAATTTTGGCATAACTGAGATTTCTAAGTTAAGAAGACTGGATCACAGCTGGCATTGGTATTTTACAGTCTTCAAATGCTATGCTTTCTCCAGTATTCTAAATATACCTTCTAAAAGCCTCAGGGAAAATGGTGGATTCCTTTTCTCCTGTGTAAAGTAGTACTTTTCTTTAAACTGATGGAGAACAATTTGAATAAACGTGGTGTGGATCAGTAAACTAATTTTTAAGTCATCAACTTTATCCAGTTGAATTTTTTCACATTAATCTTGGTTCCTTTCTTCTGGGTAGAGTGATTTCAGTCCTTGAAAGTAATCTCATCTGAAGGACAATGCTAATTTGATTGTTTTTTTGCAGAATTTTTGCTTAGCCTTCTACTGGTTAGGGACATGGTAGCTTTCTCAGAATCACTGAATCACTGGAGATCATCTATTCTAACACACCTACGCATACCAAGGTCAACTAGAGCAGGTTGTTCAGCATCATATCCTCTCAGCTTCTGAATATCTCCAAGGATGAGGACTTCACAACCTCTCTGAGCACTGTTTCCAACATTTCACCATCACCAGAGTAAAAAGAAGTTTTTCTTAAATATAAGTAGAATTTGTGCACATCATCTCTTGTCCTGTCACTGAATTCCACTTCTTTAGTCCATCTTCTCTCTTCCATCTTCCTTAGTCTCTCTCATCAGGTATTTATATACAATGATAAGTTCCCCCCGAACCTTCTCTTCTCCAGACTAAAGATTCCCAGCTTCCTCAATTCTCTCCATATGACAGTTGCTCCACTCCCTTAATCATTTTTGTGGTCCATTGCTGGACTTGCTCCACCTCACTTGTCCACTTGTATTTCTTCAGGTTGTCAGTGTGGATGTACTAAGGTCAAGATAACATTAATTGTTCTCCCCTCATCCACTGAGACAGATATTTTTCATAGAAGGCTATTAGGTTAGTTAGATATGATTTCCCCTTCACTGACTTCTGCCAGTCACCATCTTGCTCTCCACATGTATGGAAATGGCTTACAGAAAGGTTTCCTCTATCACTTTCACTGAGCTGAGGCTGACTGATGGGTAGTTCCCTGGGTCCTCCTTCTTCTTGAATATTGGAGTGACATTTGCTTTCTTCCAGTCCTCAGAAATCTGCCGATGATGTTTCAAACATAAATGCAATGACATCATCCAGCTCCCTCAGCACTTGTGTGAACATCCTATTAGTTCCCATGGACTTGTGCATGTCTAATTTGTTTAAGTGTTTGCTAGCTTGATCCTCCTCTGCTGAGGGTCAATCTTCCTTAGTCCAGACTTTCCCATGGATCTCAGGAGCCAGGGATTCCTGAAGGCTGATATCAGGTGGTTCAAGTTCCCCATGAGAAACTACAAACGTGGAGCTTCTTCCAGTTTTCTGAAGAGGACATCACTGACTCCTTCCTGATCAGGTGATCTATAACAGACACCCACCACAACATTGCAAGTATTGGTCTGCTCTCTAATCCTGTCCCCTAAGGTCAGAACCAGCTAATCATCTGCCCCAAGGCATCCTTCCATGCATTTCCGCTGCTCTCTCTCTGCCCGCCCTCTTCAGTCCTAAGGACTGAAGATTTAGATCTTCATTCCTCATTTGTGACTAAAGTAACTGAGAGGGTGGATTTTTTGCAACTATTATTCCTTTCTTCATACACATTTTACAATAATTGATCCTAAAACAGAATTATGACTTCTGTCTGCTTTTATTTCTAAGTTGTCTTTAAAACACAAAAATACTATACAACCAGTTTTAATGGAATGTGATTTTTTAAACATCTTTTATTTCTGCCTTTGGATTCCACCCCATCAGGCTATGCTTTTCATTTGATTACTAAGTGAGAAAGAGGAAAAAATGTCTTTCAGGTAGCTTGAAAGAGAACAAAAATTCATGAAGACTTCTTTTCCGTGTTTTCCTACAACAAATGAATGAATGAATAAATAAATAAAAATCCTAGCAAATGCTGGCTTGGGAGGAAACGACCCTCCTTTTTGTATATATCTTCACTGGTAATATGCTTCCTATTACCATTTGTCTGTGATGAATTGCAGTCCTGCCTCTTTCCCCTCCTCATGCTTTATTGAGCCAAAATTTCCAGTTATGAAAAAATAGCTTAGCAAACAGCATACATTGTTGTCTTCCAGTATGTTCTACTCTTTATTACTAAAGCAAGGCTTCATTGTCAAACAAGTTAATAAAACTTAAGAGGGTCTCTCATTTGACTTATTGGTCTTTAAGCAGGTGGAAATTTATTATAGATTAATCCATTCAGAAAGACAATCTGTTCTATTTTGGCAACTGTTTCTGTGACTCTAAATCAGCTAAAGTAAACCTGGAAACTTTTCTATTATTTTCATCCAAATTTGAAACTTCTTTTTTGTAAGCCATTACCAGATGGCATAAACTTTTAATAAGGCTTGTTTATAGAATCATAGAATCATAGAACAGTGTGGGTTGGAAGGGACCTTTAAAGGTCATCTAGTCCAACCTCACTGCAATAAGCAGGGACATCTTCCACTAGATGAGGTTGCTCAGAGCCCCATCCAACCTGACTTTGAATATTTCCAGGGATGAGGCATCTACAATGTCTCTAGGCAACCTGTTCCAGTGTTTCACCAAAGTCATTGTAAAAGAATTCTTCCTTATATCTAGTCTTAATTTACCCTCTTTTAGTTTAAAACCATTGTCTATTGTCTTATTGCAACAGGTCCTACTAAAAAAATTGTCCCCATTGTTCCTGTAGGCCCCCTTTAAGTACTGAAAGGCCACAATAAAGTCTCCTCGGAGCCCTCACTTCTCCAGGCTGAACAACCCCAACTCTCTCAGCCTGTCCTCATAGGAGAGGTGCTCCAGCCCTCTGATCATCTTTGTGGCCCTCCTCTGGACTCGCTTCAAGAGGTTCATGTCCTTCTTACGTTGGGGGCTCCAGAGCTGGACACAGTACTCAAGGTGGGGTCTCACAAGAGTGGAGTAGAGGGACAGAATTATTTCCCCTGACCTGCTGGCCACGCTTCTTTTCATGCAGCCCAGGATATGGTGGGCTTTCTGGTCTGCGAGCGCACGTTGCTGACTCATGTCCAGCTTTTCATCCACCAGTACCCCCAAGTCCTTCTCCTCAGGGCTACTCTTAATCCCTTCAGCCCCCAGCTTGTATTGATGCCAGGGGCTGCAGCAACCCAGGTGCAAGATCCTGCACTTCGCCTTTTTGGAATGTCATGAGGTTCACACAGGGCTACTTCTCGAGCTTGTCCAGGTCCCTCTGGATGACATCCCATTCCTCAGGCATGTCAACTGCACCACTCAGCTGGGTATCATCTGTAAACTTGCTGAGGGTGCACTTGATCCTTCAATCTATGTCATTTATGAAGATATTAAACAGTACTGGTCCCCAATACGAACCTCTGGGGGACACCACTTGTCACCCCTCTCCATCTGGACATTGAGCCATTGACCACTACCCTCTGGATGCGACCATCCAACCAATTCCTCATCCACCAAAGAGTCCACCCATCAAACACATATCTTTCCAGTTTAGAGAGAAGGATGTTGTGGGGGACTGTTAAAGGCCTTACACAAGTCCAGATAGACAACATCTGTAGCTCTTTCCTTGTCCACTAATGTAGTCACCCCATCATAGAAGGTCACTAGGTTTGCCAGGCAGGACTTGCCCTTGGCGAAGCCATGCTGGGTCTCTTGAATCACCTCTCTATTCTCCATGTGCCTTAGCTTATGTTCAAGGAGATCTGTTCTGTGATCCTCCCAGGCACAGAGGTGTGGCTGACAGGTCGGTAGTTCCCAGGGTCCTCCTTTCTACCCTTTTTAGAAATGGTTGCAATGTTCCCCTTTTTCGAGTCACTGGGGACTTCACCTCACTGCCATGACTTTTGAAATATCATAGAGAGTGGCTTGACAACTACATCAGCCAATTCCCCCAGGACCCTCAGATTCAACTTATCAGGTCCCATAGAGTTATTGCATGTTCCAGTTCCTCAGGTGGTCATGAAACTGATCTTCTCTTACAGTCGGAGAGGCTTTGGTCCCCCAGCCCCCACCTTGCAGTCCATCCACTTAAGAGGTGTGGGAATAGAAATTGCCAGTGAAGACTGAGGCAAAAATATTGTTGAGTGCCTTAGTCTGCTCCTTGTTCATCACTGGGGTTATGCTTTCTTTCATCTTTCTTTTCTGGCTGACACACATGCAGAAGCCCTTCTTATTATTCTCTGCATCCCTTGCCAAGTTCAGCTCCAGCTACACCTTGGCCTTCCTGACCTCATCCCTATAAAACTGGGCAGTGTCCCTGTACCTCCCTGTCCCTGCACCTCCCTGTCCCTGCTTCCACTGCCTTTGCTTTTCCTTCTTGCCCTTTAGCTTGACCAGCAGGTCTCGGCTCATCCATGCCAGTCTCTTGACTTCCTTTCCTGATTTCTTACACCAGGGGATTGAGAGCTCTTGAGCTCTACAGAAATTGTCCATAAAGATCTGCCAGGTCTGTTCTGCTCCCTTGTCCCTGAGGGCAGTTTCCTCTTTATTGAGTGACTCCTTGAAGAGCTGGAAGTTTCGTTTTCTAAAATTCAGGATCCTGACTTTGACTGACTCATAGCTCAGGACTGCGAACTCCACCAGTGCATGATCACTGCAGCCCAGGCTGCCTCCAATCTTGACGTCACTGATGAGCTCACTTGTGCTGATGACCAACAGGTCCTGAATCCCACCCCATCTGGCAGGGCTGTCTATTACCTGGCTTAAGAAGTTATCCTTGATGGACCCCTGGAGTCTCCTCGATTGCCTACAGCTCACCATGCTACTTTTACAGCAGATGTCAAGATGGTTGAAGTCCCCCAGCAGGATGAGAGCCTACAAATTTAATATGTTTAAGATTAGAATTTCAGATTCTGATTCAAAATCAATGGGAAGAGTAACAGTAAAAAACTGATCGTGTTGGTCTGAAGCTAGAGAGAAATAAGAATGTTGGACAAACATCAGTCAGTATGTTTGAAATCCATTTGTTTATCCATAACACCACATCAAAAAGCTCATTATCCTGACTCAGTTAGAAACCCCTTTGGGTATGTGGGAAAGAGAAGTCTGTGACATCAATTGGGTGGACCATTCTACAGCCTTGGAGTAAAGTGGCATGGCATACACCGTGTGCATATGCATAAATTCTTAAGACATGATGGTCCCTTGCTTGCCACAGGCCTTGTTAAGTAGTGTTTCCTGTAAGCTTTTCTACCTACTTACTGGCAAACTTCTTTAACACAGCACGCAAGATATATTCACCACTCGCCTGCCTGCCAGCTTCCTCCTGTGACTGTGCATCTAGGCAATTTACCATGAGGTGGCAAACCTGGAACTACAAGGCTGGCTAATTGTGTCATCAGTGTCAGGTGCATCATCATTGTGTGCTGCCCCTTGAACAGATGCTCCTGGTAAGTCACTCAAACTGTCATGACCCAGAAGATTTCAGCCCTCCATCCCTTGCACACTCAGAGTATAAGTGCATAAGATCATCATCTGTCTAGAGCAAGTTTCACTACTTTCATCACAAAATTTTACCAACTGGTGTCTTTTACCTTACCCTAGGAATAGCCAAACTAAAAAAAAAAGGAATCTCTATGCTCCTTATGTGAGCACAGAGATGTCTTTGCCATTCCTTGCTGAACTGTGCCACTTTTAAAAAAGCTCCTTGCTTGAAGGTGAGGAAGCTGGTTAGGTTGCATTAATGCACAGCTAAGTGCAGAAGATAATTTCTCCCCTGTATTTAGCACTGCTGTGTGATGATGGCACATGGGACAGTGAGTTACTTCATAACTATGCAGGTATATTCCCTGGTGCTGCTGTTTTGTCATCTGTAGTTACTCTGGGAGACTGTCTATGGAAAATATGTCAGATTCTCTTTTTTCTCCCATAGTACATTTCTTGGCTTTTGACATGATGAGAAGACATAGGATAGGTTTGCTTACTGGGACAATATTGGAGGACTATGCCAAAGAGAACATGCCAAAGTATTGTATCTTCATTTTTTTCCTGCCTGTTAAGTACATGATTTTGCCTACTGCAGTTGCTTAAATTATGTCCATATGTTTTTTCAGGAAAATTATAGTTGCAATGGGCCCAAACCATGCCAAGGAGTACAATCATTCAACAGCATGGAGAGTGGTATCCCAGAACTTGAACACATTGTCCAGAATTGCTTAGTGTAGATCTAGTCTCTCTGACCAGATGATACTCATATCTCTGACCCTTAGAAGAGACCAAGTGTTTTTTTAGAGTGGTTGCACCTTGGCCCATGGTTTTATCATCACTGTTTTTAGACTTTTGTGAAACAAAGCACTACAGTGGAAATTGTAAACAGGGTATTTGTTAGTACACTTCCATAAATGCACATACACATGCATAAGTGACAACTACAAACATAAATATGGTATGTTATTCATTATTTCAGTTATACTAAGTGCTGCTTTTCACTCACTCATATTGTGCAATATGAGATGACAGTCCTTTTGCACCATAACAGCTTTTGATTCTCAAGGTCAACAAAGGCTCCAGAGAAAGGTCTTTGAAATGTCTTGTATTTCTACTGCAACACTGCTTGCACACCACAGCAACATCTGCAACCTAGTCTCGAGATTGGTAGTATGTTTACTAGTAGAAACACAGAGAACTCCAAATAGCAGCACTTTTTTTTTTTTTTTTTTCTTAATGAGCATGGGTCAAATTCAGGAAGATAAGATATAAAAGGTTGTGGAGATACTGTGTGTTCAACTGGCTGCCTTATTAGTGATCTTTTTCAATGGAGAGGAGGCGTCATTCATCACTGAGGAGCAAAATTATCCATGGTATTTTTTTGGGAGCAATCCTGCAAGTTAACTGTCCCTAGAACCATTAGCAGGCTTTGTCTAACAAAGAGCTAGTTAGGTAGACTTAAAAAAACCCAGCCAAACAAAACCAGATAAAAACTAAAACCCAAGAGTGAAGTTATTACCTGTTGTGAGTAACCAAAGTTGCTCAGTCTCATTCATTTTGTGTGTTTTTAAGTCAGGAATGCACCAGATGGCTAAATAATTTACTGGTTTTTTTTTTTTTTTTTTTTTTTAATTTTATTTGGGTGAGGATAGAAGGAAGTTCCTTTAATGTAGTTTTGACATGCCCTAGGTAGCTACATCACACTAGACATTAATATTTTTCAGATCAATCTCTTTTTCCTGTCCCAAAAGATGCCCTAAAAGCATTTACTGTCCTGTGGATACGTGATCTTTAAAAACAACCAACCAAACAAAAAAAAAAAAAAAACTAAATCAAACCTTTGTGCGTTAAGTTAAATCTTTTTCAGATGAAATATTTTTTAGTTTGAAAGCAATACTAGTCATTTAATACATTTAGATTTTTCTGCTGCATAAAATTTCAAGCATAAATATATGGAAGTTCCAATCTCCTTTTCACCTTCAGTAGTCTACTGCTTAGCTTTCAATTTCCAGTCTGGGTTAGAAATACTCTTGGAAACTGGTGCGTTTACGCACAAGTGGAATTTGATTGCTTCTAAGCTAGAGGTTCGTAAATGTGCAACCTGAGTCAGATTCCTTTCTTTGGTTTAGTCACAGCAGTCTAAAAGGATAAGATAACATTGTCCTTATTAGTACAAGCAGGCCTAAACGACTGCACAATATGGTTGTGAAAAAGAGCTCAGTGCACTGTGCAGAAATATATTTGATTTAGTTGCAAAGTATATTATATCCACTGTGGTATTTCAGTAATACCAATCAGTGATGGATGACAACATTTGAATTTTCTTACCACTATTTCTGGTATTTTGCATTATATTCAGCTCAGGTTTCATAATCCTCTTAAACTTTGTGGACATGTTACCACAGTGATGTTTTGAGAAATAGTCATTAGGACAGAACTCTTTTGTTTCTCTCTAATTACCTCTCCCCAGTTCAACTTCACCCTCAGAATGTCCAGGATTTAAAATAAGTTGAGTTTACCCTAGAATGCAGTAAGTGATAGTGACATTGACTGTGTTTTTTGCATTTCTGAATGACTCTGGTAAATATGAAGATCTGGAGTGATCAGGGCATTTCTTATATTTGTTTTTATCAGTACCTACACATGAAAATCAGAGAGGTCCACAGAAAGTTATCATTTTATTTTTTCATTATCTTTAAAAAATCTCAGCTTTGTAGGAATTTACAGTGATGAAAAGTCTTGCTGGAAGCCAATGACTAGTTGTTGTACCCCTGGGATCAGTCCTGTTCAACATCTTCATTAATGATCTGGATATGTGTAGAACTGGTTGAGTGTACCCTCAGAAAGTTTGCAGATGACACCAAACTGAGAGGATTAACTGATATACCAGAGAGTGTACTGCTACCCAGAAGGACCTTGAAAGGCTGGAGAAATGGGCTGACATTAAGTTCAACAAGGAGAAATACAAACTCCTGCACATGGTGAAGAACAACTCCATGCACCAATATATGCTGGAGGCCACGCAGCTGGAAAGCAGGTATGCAGAAAAAGGATGGGGGGGTCGTGGTGGACACCAAGTTGAACATGAACCAGTAGTGTACCCTTGCAGCAAAGAAGGCTAATACTGTGTTGGGCTGCCTTAGAAAAAGTACTACCAGCAGGTCAAGGGAGGTGATCCTTTCCATTCATTCAGAACTGGTGAGGCCACACTTGAACAGTTCTGTCTGCTCATACAAGAGAGGCATGGACCTAGTGGAAAGAGTCCAACAAAGGGCTACTAAGATGACGAAGAGATTGGAGTATCTCTTCTCTGAGGAAAGGCTGTGAGAGCTGGGACTGTTTAGCGTAGAGCGGTGCCCAGTGGCCGGAAGCAATTGGCACAAACTGAAACACATGAAGTTCCCTCTGACCATCAGGAAACACTTTTTTACTGTGAGGGTGACTGAGAACTGGAGAAAGGTAGTCTAGGGAGGATGTGGTGTCTTCCTCCTTGGAGAT
>VXBH01005615.1:80562-93250 GCA_013400035.1 Rynchops niger | reverse complement strand
AAAGGTCTGGACATGGTTCTGGGCAGCTGGCTCTAGATGGCTCTGCTTCAGCAGGGGATTTGGATCAGATGACATCCAGAGGTCCCTTCCAACCTCAACCATTCTCTGATTCTAAGAAGCTTCAGTAGTTTGTATACTCAGCATTGCTATGTGCTTTCTTAAACTTATACATAAGTTTGTTTATATTATTATCTCTGGTTTCACTGAGATTTACCTTCCTTTTGCAGGATCTATTCATTAGTTAGACTTTGTGTTATTTTTCCAACTAGATGTGACAGTGTAACAGGTGAATTCTGGCAGGGATATTGCTTCTAGAGTTTTTAAGCTATACAGCCAAACGTAAAGCCATACAACTTGGCTCAAGGTTTCTCAGGAAAGCAGGCGATCTGCCATACCTTCCAAGATAGTGGAAGACACAGAGATAATGGAAGTGGAAGAGCTGTGAAACTGGTGTACTCCTTCCTGCTGCTTCCGGATGAAAAGAGATGGGATGCAACCAGGAGTAATGGGAACATGGGCTGTCACCATTCGGAGGAGCCATCACCCAACAGTAACTACCATATTCCCTTCTCTAGTGCTAGTAATAGTAGCTGCCAACTTGGCCTCCCCAGTCTTTAGTACAAAGTAAATGTCAGAACCATTTTCCTAGTCCTGGAAATATAACTAGCTGGCTAATATTTTTAGGTGTAAGAAGTAGCTATGTATGAAAGCATGAAACCAACTTATAGACTGAAGAAAGGACTCCCCCTAAAGACTGAATTAAGTTGCAGAAAAATGTTAGTGAACATGTCACAGGAGACTGTTGTAATTTGAATTTTTGGAGTTCAGAGAATTTGGGTTTACAACATTAATGGTGTTTTAGCTTTGGATTTAAAAGCTGCATACCTGCTAGAGAGGGAAAAACTGCAGAGTCATCTTGTTTTATATACTTCACAGCAGAAAGGAAAAGCATTAGCTGAAGTTCTCATCTTTTAGGTAATAAAGTCAATCAAGGATATAGTATGTATACAGAGGAGATTAGGCTGTTACTTGAAGAACAGTTGTAATTATCGGTCCCTTTGTGTTCTGTCCTTTACTCCAGTATAAGCACAGTTATTATTTAATCTGAAATATGAAATGTCCACAGGTCTAATCCTTCTAATGTCTGTATAACTCCCTTTCCATCTTCTTGGACAGAAATTTCTGTGTTGTTCCCTGTCCATGTATCCACCATCTCTGTTCCTGTCCTCTTCCCCTGTAATTATCCTTTTCATGTTTCCTCATTTTGGCTGCTTGAAGTACAGCACAGTATAAAGAATATATCTTGATTTTCATTTCAGTTGCAGTGTAATTAGTGAGAAATAAATACATCTGCATCAAGTCAGAGTACCTTACACTTTGTTCTATTTATCAAACTACAAATAGGTAAAGAATATTCTTTGTGTTAAAGTACACGATTTGTCTTAACGTTTTTATGACTCCAGCCTCCTCAGATGTTAAGAAAAAGCCTAAAATAATCTGAACAATTTATTTCCACGTATCTGAGTGTTCTAATTCTACCTCTTATTTGCAGCAAGCAAGCAATTAACAAGTCCATGTAACCTGTTTGTATTTTCCTAATGTTATAGATGTGGACACATAGCTAAAGAAACTCCAGTGAATGTAATAACTGTAAGATGCCATGGTTATTTTCATCCTATGAGGTTTAGGGTTCAGTACATTTCTATGATTGCAGTCATTAAAGGTTTGCATTACATATTAGTGATGTNAAAAAAAAAAAAGAGAGCTATCATGGTTATTACTCAGTTATGGATACAGGAATTACAGTCAGCATGAACATTCTTTTTAGCTGTCAGGATATAACAAACAGTGAAGTATACAAATAGTGCTTAAAAAGTTTGATTATCCTTTTGAATTAATTTTATTTCCTCTGAAATTGCCTCATAACTTTACAGTACCCTTCCACAAAATGCTATCAGGTCTTTATGCATTCTGGTGGAAAACTCTTCCTTTTTTTTCTGATTTTAATAAGGTGGTTAAATTTGCAATTTATTTCTGTGGTGTCCATATGGAACTCAATGTAAAAAGAATAGCACAGAGACAAAGAATCTCTAAGACTGAGGAAAACATAAGAAAGAAATTACAGGATTTAGTACAATACAGTTTTCACTACCATGTAATGGAGGGATCCTGTTTATGTCAACATCCAGAATAATCAATGTTTTACCACAGATTTGCAGATGAAAACTAAATGATGAAATTCTCTCTCACACATAAATATTTTAATTCCTCTTAGTTTTACTTATTTTTTGTACTGCTATATCAGATGAAACCATTACTAAATTACTGAAATTGTTTCTTTTAAAGCAGTAATTAGGATTTCCTAGCAGGCAAAGAATTAGTATGTTCAGCAGACCATCTGGCATGGACTATGTGAGCTACAAATACCATTTTGCTTTTTGCCCCTTATGTAGATGCCATTACTCATCAAAAAGCTTAGAAAAGTTTTTTTTTTTAATTTTTATTTTTTTAATTTTTTATTTCAGTCTACACTGTTTCAGACTATATGGAATCCTCTTGGGAGTTGCTTATAATGAAATATTTCAAATTTATTGAAAGGAATGGCAGTTAAGTATCCAGGAAGTTTTAAAAATATAGTATTCATCTGCATACAGCCTCCCCCTAACAATGTAACCTTCAGTTGCTTTGAGATTTGATTTTTTAATATTTTTTTGAAATTATGGTATTGGAGAAATTGGTACAAAATGGCTATATGGCTTTCCTACTTCTTAGCATATTGTGATGATAAAGACATTAAGATGGTTGAGCAGTGCTCATATGATATCTTAATAGCACTCATCAATAACTAAATCCTGGAAGTATGCTCTTGAGAGTGGCAAAGTTTATGTCTATGGTGATCAAGGCAAGTCTGTTAAGGAGTTTATTGAGCAATAACATCCATGCAGTATTCTGCAGAGACTCTTAGCACTGTGCCTGTGTTTGATTAGGAAAGGCTAGTTCTTGTTCTGTATGTTGCTCAGTCAGTTGAGGGTTTTCTATTCTCTGGTCTTTTGTAGGGTGTAGAAATTCCTGAATTTGATTGACCTGTCAGCCTAAATGAAAATTAAAAGACGGAGAAAACTCATATTTATTACAGACCATACCTGTTTTCAAAAGTATTGAAAGTTTGCAGTCCAAGCAAATGGATATGGTCAAGGAAAAGAGCTAAATAAAAATCTGATAGTATTTAACATATTTTGAATTATCTTCTCCATAAGTACACTCATATGGTGGTGAACCAGCTAATTTGTCTGAAGTCTCAAAGGGCCCATTTCGTTTGGAAACATAGTCTGCATTGAGATTGAGAGTGATCATAAATTTTCTTGTCCCATGGTGTGGTGTTCTGCTTTGTTGTTTTCAGTCTTCATTATAATAAAGTACTTGTTTTTTCTTTTTTAATTCACTCAGGATTAATATTTCTTAGAAGAGACAGAGAATTTGTAACACACTTAAAAAGCTGATAGCATATTCTGCATATCGTCTGACATAAAAAATACTAACTAGAGAGGAAAGATCTGATTATGCAATTGATCTTTTTATGGTTCCTAGAATGGATATTTTGGCTGATGTAAGCCAAGGAAATGCATATCCCTCCAATTCCTTCTGTGGAATTAAGAACTGGAGTGAGCTGAAATCAGGTGTAAAAGAAAGTAAGTTAACTTGCTTGGGTAGGCTAACAATCTCATTCACTTTTGATTACAGATGTATCTGCTTGTTTGTTTGGATGAGTAAGCATAATATGCTGAATATCTCTAAGATACCCAATATGCTTAAATTTAAGAACAAAGTGAAAAGTCTTTTTTTTTTTTTTTTTTTACTTCCAGAGACAGTCCGAAATACTCACGGGTTACAACAGTAACACATAATATTATGCTTTTGTGTTTGTCAAGTCTAAATTGTCTGTTTAGAGACTCTCTGTGGGATCTTGCTTATGAACTTTGATCTAATCTCTGAGGAGAAACTGTGAATTTACTTCTGCAGCGTAGCTATTTCCTACCACATTAGGTCCTCCTGACAAGATAGTTACTCTGATGAGCAAATATACTAGCATATTTTAAGTGCAACTTTGAAGATATTGAAAACAAAATGATGGGAAACTGCCAAATAGCTTTCTTAATTTTGATTTGGTTAAAGAGTAAAAACTTTGTTGATTCTAATGTAAGACTTAATGCTGCAGCAAAGATTTCCAAAGGATTTTGTGAATGTAGAGGAAAAAATCGTGATTGATTTATGATTATTTACCCAGTTAGGGAAAATCTTCTGAATACATGCAAATATTTTGGACATCAGTTTCACACAGTCACAATTTATAAACCAAGTCTTAGCCAGATTATCCTACCAAAAATAAAAACTCAGCAATAAGGAATTTAGTGTCAGGAGACACAGATGAGGCTGTGGTACTCAACACCTCTTTTGCCTCAGTCTTCATAAACAAGGTCTCTGGGTCCTCTATGCCCAGACACAGGGTTTAAGGAGGAGAGAAAGTATTAGATATTAATGAGGATTGGTTCAGGACTCAACCCATACTAGCCCATGATGCCTGACAGGCTGCATCTGTGGGTGCTGAACAAGCTTGTCAGTGTCATTCCAAGGCTTTTGATTGTTCTCTTCAAAAGGTAATGGAAATCAAAGAACATCCAATGATTGGAGAAAGGCAAATATTGCGCTCATCGTAAAGATAGTCCAAAAGGTCAACCTGAGAAACTACGCTGTGGTCAGCCTTCCTGGTGTCCCTGGAAAAATCTCACAGTGAGTCCCCTGGGAACAGTCAGCATGTATTTTTACCAAGAACAAATCATTCCTGACCGACCTGATTGCCTTCTGTGATAAAATAACTGGATTTGTGGATAAAAGCAGAGATGTGAGTGCAATTTCTCTCTACTTTAGCAAGGTTTTGACATTGTTTCAAATAATGTTCCTCTATAAAGTTGGGACATTTTTGGCCTGAATGGTTGATAAAATTGGTAGGTAAAAAAACAGTCAGATGACTGGGCTCAGAGGATGGTGGTTAATGGGTTGGATGTTGGTAACAAGTACCACAGGAGTCTGCATGGGAAAGTGTCCTGTTTAACATATTTATCAATGACTTGGAGGAGGCAATGCAGTGCGCTTTCATTAAATTTGCATATGACACCAAGTTAGGGGGGAACAGTAAATACACTGAAGGTCAGTGCTGACGTTCTCTGTGTGGAGAAATGTGTTGACAGACCTCCTGAATTTTGACAAAGATAAATGCAAAGTCCGTTCTCTGGAAAGAAAAATCCCTTAGTAACAATACAGATGGTTGAGCGATGAGCTAGAGAGTAGCAGCTCTGTGAAGAAGGTTCTGGGGGCCCTGGAGGACAGCGAGTTGAATGTGAGCCAGCAAGGCACCCTGACAAAAAACACAATAAGCAGTGTATGGGGCTGTACAAACAGGAGCACAGTCAGAAGGCCAAGGGGCGTAATTACCCCCCTCTACTCAGCTATTATGAGACCATATCTCGATAATGCACCTGGTTACATTTACACATACACAGACAAACACAAACACACTAAAAGAAAGATGTAGATAAGTTGGAGGAAGTTCTATGGAAGGCTACCAAAGCAGCTGGAGCTGGACCGCTTACTCTGTGAAGAGATACTGAGGGACCTGGTCTTGTTCATCCTGAAGATGAGAAGGCAGTGAAGGACGTAACAGCAGCCCCCAGTGCCTATGGGAAGGTCAGAAAGGAGATGAAGCTAGGATCTTCCCAGCAGTGTGTGGCAGAAGAATGAGAGACAAAGGAGGAAAACTTAAACAAAAGTTGTTCAGATAGCACACAAACTTTTTCTCCATGAGAACAGTCAGGTAGTAGAGCAGGTTGCCCAGAGAGATTTGCCACCTCCATCCTTGGAGGTTTTGAAGACCAAACTGGACAAAACCCTGAGCAAGCCTCTCTGACCTGAGAGTTGATCCTGTTTTGAGTAGGACTTTCCAAGGTCCCTTCTGGCTTGAATTATCATTTGATTCTGTGATGCCACTATATTAAGTTGTGGGCATCAGGAATGTCCCATTTCCTTCTGGAACTGTTCTTTAATACTGCTGCATGAATGGCAGTCATATAGTATTAAATAGCATAATGACTGACCAGACTTGATTTTTCAGTGGAGTCCCCTTCTCAAGTTATATCATCAAATGTTTTTAGATGTTTAGATAATTATCTACTTATCTAGATACTAACTAACAATGAGGAAACAGTTGTGAATGCATTTATGTACATTTCACGGTCTAGATTGTCATACTTTTTACTGCAAGAATAGCACAAGGTCACAGCAAAGAGATACCTCTATATACGTAAGAGAAAAGGCATAACAATCAGGACACATTAAACTGACACATGGGGCAGAATGAGTGACATATTATCCCAGGTCAGACCCTTCCAAAAATATATTGAAATGCTGTAAAACAGGTATTGCTATTTTTCAGGAAAAAGAAGTTTTTTAGCTTTGGTTTTATTTCTAAATTAAAAAGGTGAGAATTTTGCTCTGGAGCTTTGCATTGGTCATCCAATCTCTCTTGAAATACAGAGGTGTTTCTACTCCATAGAAATCCCTGAGACATTTACTTTTTAATCTTTCTGCTAAATGCATTTTATGAGTCAAGTTAGAGCTGGAGAACATCTGTGGTTTCCCAGTGTTAACTAGTGCTATATGTTAGTGTTCAATTAATTAAAGTAAATAAAAATATTGGTATAGAATTTATTAATGTTTTTAGGTAAAACTAAGATGTGGTTATTTTTAGACTTTAAGATTTTGCTGTGTGTCTCAACTTCTTCGTGATACCAGCTTTTTAAATGTATTTTCTGCTTTCATTAACACAACTATTCTATAATATAAAGAAAATAGATATGAAAGAGTTGAAAACAGCATATCCTTTAAAATAGCAGTTAGAAGTTAATCTCTATACTGTCCACTCTTGATTTCTATGACTTTAAAGAATTCACATGTAGCTTTGTTTTGGAATATTTTCTGTAATGAGAAGCAAATGGGCTTTCATATTAATTTAATCACATAATATTTCCTTAGTAGTTATAAATGCCAGGAAATCTATAATCTTGAAATGCACTCATATTTTCTCTTTCTTTATTATCTAGAGAAAAAAATTAATTGTGTTTCTACTGTGGTGCTAATTCCCTTGTGTTGTTCCTTCTTTATTATTTAACACAAATATTTTTATTCTGATGCTGAGAATACTTGCTCTCAAAAGGTATTTATGCTCATAATGGTGTACTCAAATATAGGAAAAAATGTTCTAGCTTTTTCCATTTTTGTTTTGTTTTAAAGAGCACCCATATCAAGCCACTTGAAATTTATCTTCTACTTTCATAAAGGAGAAATGGCAATTAATGTTCTCTTTACCAGTCTATTGTTTTTCTTACTGGATTTTTTTCTTATATAGAATGTTTCCATAAGTGTTTCCATTTGGCTTCCCTGAATAACTTTTCCCTTTCACTCCTTGTCTTTATGCAGATCATGACTTAATTCCATTTTCACTGAGGAAAATTTGGAGTGGGGGTTCCACTTGAAGGGCAAACTAAAAATAAAGAGCCATTAGAGACAAAAGGATTTTGTAAATCATTAACAGCAGCAGAAACCCTTGATCCATCTCCACCTCTTTGCTAGGGTTTTCCCTTCCTAGATTTCTTTTCCTTCAGTAACAGTTTATGAATTTTAATTTCATAGAATTTGGATATCCTGGTAATATGGTGTCACAAAATATTTGTTGGGGGAGGGAGGGAAGAAGAAAAGTAGAACTCAGATCTTCAGAAGATGTAAATCAATATCATGCCATCCAACTCAACAGAACTCTGTGGATTTAAGAAATTACTTCAGCACACACATCCACCACCTGCAGAAAAACATCCGTTAAGTAAACTGAAAGACTGTAAATGGGCAAAACAACAAATATAAGGTCCTATGTTCTGTTTTCAAGAATAATTTCCTACATTGAATTTAGAAAAGAACACTAGCATAGCAATATTTTAAATGTTGAACAATTAACCTTTTTAATTATATTAAGCAATCATCTTGCTGAAACAGCATGTAACCTTCAGAGTGACAACTTACTTTCTTCAAGATGAATATTTCATGTATGACAGTTTTGTTTAATATCTTCATCGATGATCTGGATGAGGGGATCGAATGCACCCTCAGTAAGTTTGCAGACGACACCAAACTAGGTGGGAGTGTTGATCTGCTTGAGGGTAGGAAGGCTCTACAGACGGACCTGGACAGGCTGGATTGATGGGCCAACGCCAACTGCATGAGGTTTAATAAGGCCAAGTGATGGGTCCCGCATTTCGGTCACAACAACCCCAAGCAATGCTACAGGCTTAGAGAAGAGTGGCTGGAAAGCTGCCCGGCAGAAAAGGACCTGGGAGTGGTGGTGGATGGCCAGTTTAACATGAGCCAGCAGTGTGCCCAGGTGGCCAAGAAGGCCAACAGCAGTCTGGCTTGTATCAGAAATAGCGTGGCCAGCAGGAGCAGGGAAGTGATGGTGCCTCTGTAGTCGGCACTGGTGAGGCCTCACCTCGAGTACTGTGTTCAGTTCTGGGCCCCTCTGTACAAGAGGGACATTGAAGTGCTGGAGCGTGTCCAGAGGAGAGCTACCAGGCTGGTGAGGGGTCTGGAGAGCAGGTCATAGGAGGAGAGGCTGAGGGAGCTGGGCATGTTTAGCTTGGAGAAGAGGAAGCTGAGGGGAGACCTCATTGCCCTCTACAACTACCTGAAAGGAGGTTGGAGAGAGGTGGGTGTTGGCCTCTTCTCCCAAGTGAATAATGACAGGACCAGAGGAAATGGTCTGAAGCTGTGGCAGGTGAGGTTTAGGTTAGATATTAGGAGGAATTACTTTAGTGAAAGAGTGGTCAGGCAGTGGAAGAGCCTGCCCAGGGAGGTGGTTGAGTCACCATCCCTAGAGGTGTTTAAGAAACATGTAGATTTGGCACTTCAGGCGTGCTCTGGTGGCAGAGATTGTGGGGTTTTTTTTGTGTGTGTATGGTTGGACTCGATGATCTCAAATGTCCCTTACAACCATGAAGATTCTATGATTTTATGATTCTATGACGGTTTATGGAAAACCTGAAGCTAAACACATGAATTTGTCTCAGCAAGAAAAAGAGAGAATCTGATTAGATCAATCACAAAGTATGTCTTAAAACTATGTATTATTAAGAAAGGGGAAAAAAAAGAAGTAGCTGAGTTGCTCCAGGGATTACCCCTGAGATATCATAAAAAAAGTCTTGAAGAGGTCAGCAAGTCCACTCCCAACCCTACAGCAAAATATAGTATTCACAAGAAATACAGACAAATGTTGTCAAAAAGGAATTCAGATTCAAGATCTGCTTTCTACACAGAATAATTTACACAATCTATTGTAGCGTTTAACTAGGTCATGTTTAAACTTCTGAAAACACTGTACAGAAATGCTCAGTCTATCTTAAGCTCATTATTTCTTGTCCTATCCAAATATTTTCAGTAACCTCCTCTTCCATTTTGCAGCTCTCTTTTAATTATTTGAGGATTTGTAATTCAGATTTCTTTTCCACAGAATATACAGCCTAAACCAGTTGTGTTTATTAGACCTGCCTGTCTTTTTCTTCTGGGCTTTCCCCCTGTAATATTTTTCAGAGGGTAGTGGGGACAGGATTTGAAATTTCCAAGGCTATACTTGACTTGAGACATTAGCTAAAAAAACCCCAAAACAAAGCAAAATAAAACCCCTTCATATATCTAACAAAACTCTTTAATTAAGACCATGAAGCATGAGTTTCCCAAGACTATGAAGATATGAAGATAGTTTTTATTCCTCCTTCTTTTCCTCCATTAGCTTTGTTTATTCTTGTATTTGTATAGCTATTTATTTCTTTCTAGTTACAATAATCTCCTTGAATTTAAATGTTACTTATTTTATTTAATTTATTTCATTTTCAAAAAGCACTTGAGTTTTATTCTGTATTCTATGTACTTGCAAGTCGAAGATGTTCAAAAGTCCTAAAACTAAATGTCTGCACAATAGGTAGGCCTCTTTGAGAGATCATCCATCGTTTCCAGGATAAGTAACTCATCCATTTGCTCTTAGATGTGAGGATTTTAGAGAACAGACACTAAAATCTCATGTCTTAGTCTCTCTCTCACAGACCAATACCAATGTTGTCATTCTCTTAATGTTCTTAAAATCCTGTATGGCAGTATTATGAACTATGTGACACTATGCAACTATCATAATACTCCAGTCAGAAGGCCAGGAAATTCTCATCAGTCTATAGTGTTAATATTCAGGAGTCTGAATATTAGGAGACAGGTAGCACTTTTTTTAAGGTATGTCATTCTGACAGATAAGGATGTTAATTTTCCTAAAAAGACAAATTCTATCTTTACATATCATAGAACCATAAAATGGTTCGAGTTGGAAGGGACTTTGAACATCATCTAGTTCCAACCCCCCTGACACGGGCAGGGACACCTCCCACTAGACCAGGCTGCTCAAGGCCTCATCTAGCCTGGCCTTGAACACTTCCAGGGATGGGGCATCCACAACTTCCCTGGGCAACCTGTTCCAGTGCTTCGCTACTCTCACAGTAAAGAATCTAAATCTCTCCTCTTTCAGTTTAAAACCGTTATCCCTCATCCTATTGCTACACTCCCTCATAAAGAGTCCCTCCCCATCTCTCCTGTAGGCCCCCTTTAAGTACTGGAAGGCTGCTATAAGGGCTCCCTGCAACCTTCCCGTCCCCAGGCTGAACAACCCCAACTCTCTCAGCCTGTCCTCATAGGAGAGGTGCTCCAGCCCTCTGATCATCTTTGTGGCCCTCCTGGGACCTGTTCCAACAGGTCCATGTCCTTCTTATGCTGGGGACTCCAAAGCGGGACACAGTACTCCAGGTGAGGTCTCATGAGAGCAGAGTAGAGGGGCAGAATCATCTGCCCTTGAGAAGATGGGAGAAGGGAGAAGCCTTGCCGATAGGGAACTGTGAGTCTTGGTGAACAACAAGCTGAACATGAATCATCAGTATGCCACAGCAGCAACAAAGGCAAATCAGACCCTGGATCACTAGAACAACCTTCTCAGGGATGTGGCGGCATCCCAGTCAATTGGAAGGGGTGCTAGATATCTCATGTAGGCTGCCTTTGCCATGAAAAGTTGAGCCAAACAATCTACTGAGGTCTCTTCCAACCTGGATTCTATGATTCTAGGAAAATGTGATTTGATTTCCATATAGGAAATTAAAGGTATTCCTAAAAATTATTGAAGGTTTTCCTTAACAGCTATTTTAGATAGCATCTTACAATAATATTAGTTAATATTTCAGAATTTTATAGAGTTCCTTCTAGCTCATGAACAATTTACAAAATTAATTACAGAATTACACTATACTATTATAAACAGGCTGCTAACTATTACCTATCAAATACAGAAATACTTGCACTTACTGACTATGCTCGTGTAGACTGTTATGCATGGTTTGAGCTTCTAAGAAAGTCAAACTGATTAAATTATTGATAGTGAAGTCTTCAACACTTTCCATAAGCCTGAAACAAATCTCAAGTGTAACTTAAATCTGTAAAATTACAGGATACAATACAGGCTTCATGAAAAGAAACTTAGTTCAGAACTCAGACTTGTTGAACATTTTTAGTTCTGAATTCATATTACATATAGAGCAAGTACCATTAAAATCTTGACATTTACTGCTGATGGTAGTTAAACTTCATATGGTATTTGCAGTACTCCCCATTCCAAGCATAGGGGAACTGCAAATGCCTCACTAATGGTAAATAGCACAGTGTGATAAATGTCAAGACTTTAATGGTTCACTGTAATCATTATGGGATAGATTCTGATAACAGCGCAAAATGGGTAGCATCGTGCTCTGTGAAGAATCTCACTGACTTTAGCAGGACTGTTTGTGATAATGTTTGTTAGAAAAGCAAGCTCATCTTTGTAGACATCAACTGCAAATTTAAAGTTGAATAACTGTCCATATTATGTCCTTATATTCCCTTCAGCTTTTCTTCAAGCTTTTTTTTTGGAAACCCAATTCCAAAATAGGAAAGTCCACTAAAGCATAGTCTAAGGTAATGCCTGCTTGATATATTGTAGGACAATATGAAAACGTACAAAATACATTTACACAGCACTGAACTTGAGCTAGAAAACTCTCACAGTGGAAGCATATATTTGTTTGGACTTGGATGTTGGTCTATACAACCCATTCAGATTTTAACAAGTGTATTAGCTGTAAATGGCAATCTGCAGGGGAAGGGTCAGGGCCACAGCCAGTCACGGACAGTTCCAGTCAGCTCAGCAATACACCCACCACAGGGCAAAGGTGAGCCAGTTAGCAGACTTTGTGCCACCTATGTGAAAAGATATTTAAGAAAAGGGAGAAAATACTGGAGTGAGGGAGAAGGAGGAAACAACAAGGTCAGAGGAGTGTGAGGTGCTACATTGTGGAGCAGGCATAGCCTAAAAGGGGCTGAAACCTGTAAAGGACCCATGCCAGTGCAAATAAACCCCCTAGAAACTATGGTCCATAGGTAAACCCACATCAGGGTAGACGCATCTCCAAAAAGGGACTGTGTCATATGAAGGAACCACGCCAGACTATAGGAGGTAAGTAAGAAGGAA
>VXBH01005615.1:52940-80509 GCA_013400035.1 Rynchops niger | reverse complement strand
AAGGAGTAGCAGAAAGAAACAGCTATACATTGACCCTGGTATCCAGTGACACTTGTGTTGCTTCACCGCAGGGACTGAGTGTAACCTGCATAAGAGGAGTGGAGTGAAGTGAACCCTAGGAAGCATGGAGGAAAAGCATTTGATGAGAAGCGAGGCTGCAAGTGAAGTTGAGCCTAGGAAAGAAGCAGGAAATTTATTTTTCCATGAATGTTTAAAAAGTTTGTCTCCTACAGTGGGTTAACCCTAGTAGGCAGCTAAGCTCCACACATCTGCTTGCTCACTTCCCCTCAGTAGGGTAAGGAAGAGAATCAGGAAGGTAAAAGTAAGAAAACTCATGGGTTGGGATAAAGACAGCTTAATAGATAAAGCAAAGTTGTGTGTGCAAGCCAAACAAAAATAGGAATTCCTTCAGTATGTCTCATTGGCAGGCAGATGTTTAACCATTTCCAGGAAAGCCGGACTTCCTCATGTGCAATGGTTACTTTGAGAAGACTGTTTCCATAACTCCAAATGTCCTCCCTTTCCTCCTTCTTTCCCCAAGCTTTTAATTGCTGAGCACAGTGTCATATGGTATGGGATATCCCTTTGGTCAGTTAGGGTCAGCTGTCCCAGCTGTGTCCTCTCACACCCTCTTGCCCACCCCTAGCCTACACACTAGCAGAGTGGCATGAGAAACAAAGGTGGCCTTGGTAACTGTGTAAGCACTGTTCATCAACAGCTAAAAGATCAATGTGTTATTAAAACTGTTTTGGTCACAAATCCTATATGCAGTGCCATGTAAGCTACTATGAAGAAAATTATCCCAAACAAAGCCGATACAAAACCCGTGTTTCCCAATACTGGAATCAGAAATTAAATAATTATGTTATGTTAATTAAAAATACATGCAAATAAATTCCCCAAGTTAGGTCTGTTTCGCCCATGACAGTAATTGGTGAGTGATTTCTCTGTTTTCCTTTCAATCCAAAGTTTTCTCATTTTTTTTCTTCCCATCCTCTCCTAATTCCTGCTAAGGAGAGGGCAGTGGTTGAACAAGTGGTTATGTGGGAGCTTGGCTGCTAAATGGGCCAGTTCATCACCTACTAGGAACTGGCTAGTGTTTTCCCAGTTTATGTTTGCTCCCAGTATACCATGAATATGACAGTATATGTGTATATATATACCTCCAATATACTATACCAGTATATCCTTCCATCTTTAGTAAGGCAAGGAAAGGAGTGTTGAATTCTGTTCTTTCCATCTGTCCCCCCCAGGTTCTTGGGGTTGGATCTAAACTGAGAGTTCACCTGGTGGGAGGTGGGCCTATCAATTTAGATATAGCAGAACTGCTTCTGAAATCCGTCATCTGTACGACCATATCAACAATTTCCCAACTCCGCACCACAAAAAGATGTAGAAATAAGGATTATTTATCAGGGAGTGTAGTGAGAGGACGAGGGGTAACAGTTTTAAAGTTAAAGAGGGTAGATTTAGATTAGATATTAGGAAGAAATTCTTTACTGTGAAGGTGGTGAGACACTGTGACAGGTTGCCCAGAGAAGTTGTGGATGCCCCATCCCTGGAAGTGTTCAAGGCCAGGCTGGGTGGGACTTTGAGGCGCCTGGTCTCGTGGGAGGTGTCCCTGCCCATGGCAGGGGGGTTGGAACTAGAAGATCTTTAAGGTCCCTTCGACTCTAACCATTCTATGATTCTATGATATAGTTCCTTCTGTTATTGTCTAATACTTTGAGTTCCATGTTAAGAAAATACTTAATTTCCATGGTGGGATTATTGGCTTGACACTTAATCCAGCCACAAATTTTTGTATAAGAAACTGTTTCCATAGAAGGAATAGCACTCACTAGATCTTTATGCATTTTGAAAAAGGGATTACAGTAGCCCTTGGAAGCCACAGTCCACCACATTAAGTTATACATGGCATAAACACGTATGGGGAAAACAAAATAGTTTTTTGTTTGCATTTTGGTCCTACTCCAAAATACATAAATAAATATAGTGTATATCCTTATCCTGAAATCTTGTAATGAAATATATTTCAGTCACCTGAAGCAATTTGAAAAGCATTTTCTTTCCTTTTTCTTGTTTTGACATCTTTGTACAATGCTTTATAATATAACTGAACCTACAAGGTAAATATCTGATGTATTTTTAGACAACATTTACAGTGAAGAGAAAGACTGCTTGCTAAATATACAGGCCTTGAAGAACTTGTTTAGCTGTTGTGATGTAGCATGAGCTTTATGTAAATTTGAAGTTATTATTCATTTTCTGACAAAAAAAAAGCTAAACTCTCACTAGCTTAAGAATATTGGACAAGTTCTTTTCTAGCTTTCTGCATCTCTAACTTCTTCTATTTATATTGAAGATGAAAACTAATAGTGTAAAGCTCCAAGGTAGATTCCGTTGTATAATGTTTTAACTAGTGAAATTCCCTAAAGCAAAGTGATCGTGACAGTTGTGCAGATCTCTAAGTAGAAATGATCTTTCAATTCCAAGCTTGTCAACTAAAAGAATAACCTCATAAGAGTGGAAACTTGAAATTCAGGCTCTCGTTGCCACCTTATGTCTTATCTTCTGCATGAAAATATTACAAAACATCCTTTCATTACACAAGCATGCAGTATGCTATTCAGCAAATGCAATGCAATAAAGAAAGTACAAGACATATTAATGCAAAATAATGGCTGACATTTAGCACACACAAAAGTCGGTAAAGTCAAAGCTATGGTTCCCAAAGAAACCATATCTCATCTCCCTTGTATAAACATATTCTTTAATATATGTGCACGAAGTGGCTGAATTATGGTTTCCATGGGAACAATATCTCTGAATATACACATTTGTCATTTCTCTATGTAGAGCACTTAATAAGAAATTGCCTTTACTAATAACTCCAGTTGCTTGGATGCCAGCAAAACATTTATAAAAGTGGCATGACTACGGCAAACACAGAGCTGAGAAAAATTTTCCTTTACAATTCTATTTAAGATTTCTGTGACTGTTAGTCTAAACTTCTCCCTTTGGTTTTAACTGATGAGCTTTTTGTTTAGCTGCTTGAGTCTGCCTATGATTCTCATCAGACCATGGAGTTTTTATTGCTCAAATATTCAAAAACTATATTATTAGATGTATGGTATCATTCATAGATACAGTAAGATAGACAGCAGAGGTATTCAGAGGCTTCATAACTTTTGAAATTCAAACAGTGGCACTACAATAGTTAATGCATGGCTTGAAAACCACAAAAATTACTAGTTTTAAACATTTTGATTTTGCAGATTGAAGAGGACATGGGTTAACATTTTGCTTGAAAAAGACCAAGTAACAAAGCGTAGGATGCTAATCTACTACTGACAAGAAACAGGTAACAGTGCACTTTCAACAATAACAAGAAATTGTAATTTTAGACATGCATAATATATCAGAAGAGGCAAACATTCAATCAGTACTTATGTCAAAATGTCATAATTAAAATCTTTGTTTCCGTTTGGGCTATTTTTTTTTTTTTTTTTGTTTAGGGGGAGGTAGTTCTCAGAGTGTCATTGAAAGACTGAAAATTCCTTTTTGCTCATTCGTAGCGCTTCTTAGTATCTTAAAGTGTTTTTATATAAAAATATATTTTTAAGACAGCTATATGTAATCTGTTTCAAAATTCTGTTTTCAAAATTATTTTTTTCAAGTGTGGAAATATCAGTAGAACATATAATAATAAACAACATTTTCTTACTCTGTTTACATCTGCATTACTCTAATACCACTATGAAAACTCTGAAGTAGATTTTTCTATTTTTGTATGGTTGGGTTTTCTTTTAGAATTTAGTGTCTGAGGAGTGATGAGAAGGAGGTAAAGGTTTTACATTTAATTCTCTCATCCTATCTAATTGAATATTGAATATGATGGATTTATTAAAAGTTTCATGTGTAATGCATTTTGTGCAAGAAGACAGAACAAACTATTGAGGGGGTTGTCCTACTTTGAATTTTCATCCACATTTTTGCTTTTAATTTTGCTTACATAACAAACTCATTGCAATTCATCGGAAGACTTGTAAAATCACAGGAAACTGGTCTGATACTGAGATTTTTTACAGATATTTTTTCCTTTCTTAGAATTATAGTCCTCAGACATATTTATATCTTGTTTTCAGACACCAAAAATAATATGCTCAAGACAGAACAAAGCATTCTGAATCTAGGAAAACTCAAAGCTAATATTTTCTGATTTTGTGCGATGAAGTTAAGGGACATCTGTCAAAAGCCTGAGCACAAAAGGATCAAAATCATAGAGATTTGCTCTGAAAAAAAAACCAACCTGCTGACTCTTCCTTGGATTCCTTGCTCAGTACCTTCAACAGGAATGTGGAGATACAGAAAGATTTTTGACTAACCTGCATATCCAAGGTCTATCACGTTTGTGTTGTTTGATGTAACAATTTTGTAAATAAGATTAATATAATCATATGTAGATACCTACTTATGCACTATTGGGTTTTAATTCTTGAATAAGAATAGGAATTTGTGGGATAGAATTTATCTCACCCTGAAGAAGATATTAAAAATTTCAGGCAAAATGTTTCCTAGAAGTGCCTATTTGTTTCCATTGACTATAAAGAGAGTTTATGGTGACTAGCTTAGATCCAGCTGTAGATAAACCTCGATAGCCAGGTGAAACTAATTCCATTTTGCATATTGTTTTTTTTTTTTTTTTCCCTTGTAATTACAATACCAACATCAGTAGAGTAATCAAGGTTTTTCTTCTTTTTTTTTTTTTTTTCTTTTCTTTTACTTAAAATTTCTTCATGCTTAAATAAAATGATGTTGCTGCCCTTGAAAAAGTAAGAGAAATGTTAATAGGCAAGACCTTATGTATAAAGTATATAATATGTCTTGACTTAATCTGCTGAGTATTTTAAGGTCTTAGTAAAGCAGTAAAGTAAATAGAAGAGAAAGAGACTGCAGTTTTAACATTTGCTGTAAAGAAGTGCAGTATGGGTAACATGATAAATACAGTAGTTCATTTTTATACAGAAAGACTGATGTAGACTTGTGATAACTGGAAAGAGGGTGTGACCTTGTATTAACTAATGAAGAATATTCAGATATCATTATCTCAGTGGAATGTACATAGACTAATTTACAGGTTAGATTTGATACAGGATTTAGTGATAAGAAATGTGCAACATTTGGTTTGAAGAGCCAAATATCAATGTTGATGTAATGATAGTTCAATAATAAAGTAAGGCAGTATCAGTGTAGATGGCATTTGACAGTTGTATAAACACACAACCTATCTGAAAATAGACATGTGAGGTTAATGAGTTAGGATTTAAAACATAATCATTAACAGAATTTCTGTAAAGCTGCTTTTTCAAAGGTATTTTCAACATTTATGAATCCTCTTGCTTTTCCCAGGTATTTTCCAGGTACTGTTTCCAGTACCTGGAAATTTTTTTTGTTTAGAGTGCTTCTTTTTATTTTAACAAGAGAAAAAATGACTTGCATCTTATTTAATTGCTGCCTGGCAGATATGACTTTCCTAGAAAGGGCTTTCATATAACTTGTCAGAGGATTGAATGTGACAGATGTGTAACTGTCTCTGCCTTAACCTGTTGGACAAAAGCCATTAGCATTAAACTTCAATGGAATACAAAAATAATCAGACAGAACACAGACGTGGATAGAAGCTTGCACTGTCACCCGATGTGAGTCTACGCCCCAAAATACAGGACAAAAATACTTCACTAAAGACCTAAATTGACAAGAGGTGTCAGAACACTGCAGAGTACAATCGTCCTGTGCTTCTTAATATCCTTCACGTTTCTGGTACAAGAGACAGGAAAAATGACATGAGAGAAAGTCTATATGAAAGAAACAAAGATAATACAAGTAAAACTCTGTCAAAATCCTCCAAAATTAGATAGTTTTCCTGAATTATAGGAATGCTACTTGTTTTATTCCCTTTCCCTAGATTTCTCAGCATTTTCAAGATCCTAAGTACAAAGTAGACTGAAACGATGTTGTCAGGCTACTGGAATGTATTTGGATCACACTAGTGTTATGGTAGAGGAACTTGAATTAGATTAAAAAGTTTGTTTTATATTCTTCAGATATTCATGGAATTCTCAGAGGAAATACAAATGGTGGATGAAAGAGGCACCTTTCATTCGGAATCACCTACACCAAAGCAAGAATCAAAAATTGTTTCACCTTAATGTGAAATTCTTCACATGGTGTTTTGTCCCTATGGACAATATGTAAATGCAACACATAAGTGCATACCATCTGAAGCCTCTTATAGCATAACAATATCTTATGAATAAAACCATATAGTTATGCTTCATCATTTTCTTGCCAATACCATTTTCATGATAATGTTTTTTATTGTGGAATAGTAAAGTGCTTAAGGTACAGAAGGTGTGTGTCCTTCAGTCACTGATTGTGTAGCTAAGCAGATATAAATATATGAAAAAGCATAATTACATAACTAAATGTTCTGAAATAGCCAGCCCTGCAAATTTTATGTAAGTTGTTACTCATGGAAAATGCCTTTTTATCATAATCAAATGAAATGGTAGAACACATCCTGGAAAATCAACATAAGCTCTATTTGCTCTTGCACAATTGCTTACATAATTTATGGAGTTGGCAGACAGGTTGACAGAAAATTGATGCTTAGACAAATCTGTTTCACACAACTACAGTTAATCAAGTTGCTCTCTGGATGCGTTGAATGGAATGTTAGTTGTTGCAATCCCTAAAGAATTAGGGAACCAAAGTTATTTGAAAAAAATGTCTGTCCAAAACATGCAACCTCTTCCAAATGTTGATTGTCTGAATGCTAAAAATGAACAATCTTTCCTCTAAATATCATGTAACAATAACATAGTCTGTCTTTCACTCCCTTTGGAGGAAAACACATCTCGTTTATCTACCCGTGCTATCTCTTCATCCTAATTTTGTCATCCCTTGGAGAAATCAGCCCTAAAAATATCTATTAAAGTCCCAGGATCTTTCTGATTTAAATAAAATTAGAGGTTCACAGAAAGTTCTGGAACAAATGAAAACTTTCTTGATGCTTTTCTGAGTTAATAAACTCCTTGCTATTTTCTGTGAATAGTAATACAGGATAGTTAGAATCATAAAATGGTTAAAGTTGGAAGGGACCTTATAGATCATCTAGTTCCAAACCCCCTGCCAGGGGCAGCAACACTTTCCACTAGAACAGGTTACTCAAAGCACCATCCAAGCCACCAACATGTCTTCCTGAGAGAATCTGTTCCATGATCTCATCAGGCACGGAGGTGATGCTGACTGGTCTGTAATTCCCAGTTTCTTCCTTTTTAAAAATGGGTGTGATATTCCCTTTTCTCCAGTCATTGTGTACTTTTTCTGACTGTGATGACTTTTCAAATGTGATGGAGAGTGGTTTTGTGACTACACCAGCCAATTCCCTAACAAATTTAAATACCTTGAGCCAAAACATAGCTTGTTTTCAGATGCTGGTAAGTCTTAAGTGTGAACCTACTTACAAGACAGTGAATGATCTGAGAATTTTATTGTAAATCATATTGCTACACAAACAGTATAACAAGGAAGTCTGGTAATCTATGAACACATAACTTTTGGTCCCTAAACCTTCTACAGAAATAACTCCAGCTTTAGCCGTATTTCCTTTGACACTCCTGGGCAAGAGAGATATTTAGACTAGCCACCATGCACCAGTAAGTGCTATGTCCATACAGACATGCCAGTCTGATATTGCTAAAAGTTTTGTATAAGAATTAATTTCTGCTTCCTTTTCCTTTTGTGAAGGCATAGACTAGGATTTCTCTGTATACCATGGTGCCATTTGTCACAGAACTTTTACAAACTTAATTACATTTAAGACTTCTAGCTCTTTCCCAAATGTGATCGCAACTGTCCCAGAGATAAAAAACAAAACAAAACAAACAAAAAACCCCAAACAAACTCAAAGATATAGACCAGTACAGAAAATTTTATTACTAAATGATGTCATCAAAGAATGGCATTCATACAGATAAGTATCAGATAAGCAGACTTTTTAGGTTAGAGCTCAAAAAGACACGACAAAAATGAAGGTGGTAAAAGGAACCTAAATAAATAAAAAGTATATTATCTAAACTTTCCTTGCCAGACTCAGAAGAAAAAATGTGTTAATTATTAAAAAGGAAACAGGGTACTCAAATTGAGCTGAGAAAAATACTGTGTACCACATATTTGATTTGAGCTATAAGGTGCAGTATTGCCTTGATTCATAGTAATACTTTAATTGGTATAAGGATCTTAATTGTGTTCTCTGTTACGTGTTCTACTGCTTTTTGAAGTTGTCCATAATTTCACGCTCAGTTTCATAAATCTGATCAGATGAAAGACTTCTTTAGCCAGAAAAGCTCGCTCGTCTTTGTTTACTCCCTTGTTTTCCAACGTGCACCCCTGTAGAACCTGACTAAAACAAAAGGATTAACTGAAATGGAGCCAACTCAGCAGATGAAAATACAAGAATGCTGGCATAAATGGCACCCAGCTTCCTGGGTTTGACAATACTAATAATCTTAAATGCTATGCAAATTATGTCAGGAAACCGCTGTTTATTCTACAAAAATTTGTACAGTTCATGAAGGTAGCAGCTGGTAACCATTGTTAAAGCTCTTGAAAACCCAACTGAGAATACTAAAAGAAACTGGACTTAATACATGCACTGATTTGTGGGTTTATTTATTTGTTTTCCTTAAGCATTTATTGAATAACTGCATTGTTTAATGAACAAAGTGATGCTGATGAGTTTCTGGAAAAAGACCTCAAATATTTGAAAGAATGAAAATTTACAATGGTACACATAGAACATTAATATAACTTGGAATAACAGAAGTATCACATATCTACTATAACTAATGATTGGAACACTAATGCATTTTAGGAAAAAAGTAGAAGAAATTGTGATCTACCTCAGACAACTGTCTAACATTCTGTCTAACCGTCTAACAGCTTATTCTACCATCTACATATTTTGCCAATTGCCCATTTCATTCTCTGTCCTGCTGTTTCACTCATCTGCAACATTTTGTTTTGAGATATTAGGTGGGTAGTTTCTAAGCAAGTTACTTAGGAGGAGAACTGGAGGTGTGTGTTTGAGAAGTGCAAGCAGCTGGTGTATAAATTGTACGAGTCTCATGGATATGTAAATGTCCATTTATGATTTTTCTCCAAAGACTTTTACCATCACAGAGCATAGTGCCATAAATACTATGTGTATCTCTTATGTACAACAGTGGGTGAAGTTGTGACAGTGACATATCTATTTAGAAACACTAGATCTAGAAATATTGTCCACACATAAAAGCAAGAAAAGGAGAAGATAATTCTTACTGTTCTTGCAGGAGTCAGCATCAAAGAGACTAGTAAGAGTGAAACAGGTGGGAGTTTGTTGTAAACTACCTGATCAGGGTGAAGAAGTGGGTGAAGCTTTCTTTAAAGAATTTCAAGAAGTTTCTGTATTACTGGCTCTGGTTCTCATGGGGAAATTTTCCTTCTCTAATATCTGCGGAAAGGGCAAAACCAGTGAATGCAAGCAGTCACAAAGATTTCTGGAGGGTATCAGAATCACAGAACAGCCGAGGTTGGAAGGAATGTCACCAGATGAACTCCACGTTGCTTAAGTAGAGTCATCTACAACAGGTTACCTAGGACTATGTCCAGACAGCTTTTGAGTATCTCCAAGGATAAAGATTCCTTTTCATTTTAGTAAAGTTTTCAGGAATAACTTTTTGACACAGGTACTGAGTTGTCCAATCAACGGTGACACATAGCTGGTTCTGCTATCCAGTAACAAGGAAGGACTGGTCAGCAACCACCTTGCCAGTAGCAACCATTAAATACTCTGGATTTAATCATATACTGGAGTTCAAAACCATAAGAGAGTGAGGAAGGCAAGTACAGGCTTGCACATCAGGGGAGCAGACTTTAGCTTCCTCAGGAAAGTGGTACATGGAATCCCAGGGGAGGCAGCTCTGCAGAGCAAGGGAGCCCAGGAAAGCTGTCAGGTCTTTAAGGGCAGAATATTCCAAGCGCAAAAACAATCCATTCCAGTATGCAGGAAAACAAGTAGATGCATCAGGAGACTGCCCTCCCTGAACAGAAGACTCATAGCAGAGCTCCAATGCAAGAAGACAGCAGGGACAGAACACAGAGGATGAACACAGAAACTGGTGTCAGGAGATACTGTCAGGAAAGCCAAAGCTTGGCAAGAGACTTCACAAACAATAGGAAGAGTTATGGTTACAACAGTAGAAGAGGTCTGAAAAATGAAAATGTGGGACTATTACTGAGTGGGGTTGACGATTTAGTGATAGTGGACAAAAATAAGGCTGAGGTACTGTATTGGATCTGGTTGGGATGGAGTTAATTTTCCCTGTAGCGGCCCTCATAGTGCTGTGCTTTGTATTTGTAGCTAGAAAGGTGTTGATAGCACACCTATGTTTTGTCTACTGGTGAGGAGTGCTTGCACAACATCAAGTCTGCCTCTTCACCCCGTCCCACTCATCCCCAGCAAGAGCCAGTAGACTGAGAATGGCCAAGGGGCTGGGAGGGGACATAGCCAGAACAGCTGACCCAAGCTAACCAAAGACATATCCCATACCATATGACATTGTGCTCAACAAACAATAAAAACTAAGAGAAACAAGGAGGAGGGAAGGCATTCATTATTAAGGCATTTTTCTTCCAAAGCATCCACTACACATACTGAGGCCCTACTTCCCAGGAAGTGGATGGACATCACCTGCTGATGGAAAGTAGAGGGTTTTTTTGTTTGTTTCCTTTGCATCTGTGCACAGGCTTTACTTTTCTTTATTAAACTGCCTTTATCTTGACCCATGAGTTTTTAATCTTATTTTCTCTACACTATCCTGCTGAGGAGGGGGAGTGATAGAGCAGCGTGCTGGGCAGCTGGCAGCCAGAGAAGGTCAACCCACTACAGATACTCAACAGATTCTTTGCCTTATTCTTCACTGACAGGGTCTCCCAAGCCATTGCATATAACAGGAGAGCTCAAAAAGAACTACTAACAGATGACCAAGTCAGGGATTACTTGTGAGAACTCAATCCCTCCGCTTGTTTAATGCAGAAACTAGAAAAACTATCTAATGGGGAAAAAAATCTAGTGATGGGAAGTATGATAGACGGAATTTCTGGGAGGCAGCTGGTATAAACTGTCACAGGTGCCTAGAATAAAATGTATTTTAACTCTTGCATCATGAAAGGGAAAGGTTGATAATCTACTCCTAAATGTGCAAATGTTTTTCACTCTTACTGAAGGTAAAAATTCTATCATCTGCTCATCTCTGGTTTTAGTTATCAAATATTAATAGCACAAGAATCATACTTGTATTCCAGACTAAAAAATGAGATATGAATCAAACACTTAAAGCAAATGTTTTTGAATCTTTTCTGTAATAACTCTAGTTATTACTGGGATCCTGGACTACTGTGTCCAGTTCTGGAGCCCCTACTACAAGAAAGATATGGATGAGTTGGAATGTGTCCAGAGAAGGGCCACGAGGATGATCAGAGGGCTAAAGCACCTCTCCTTTGAGGACAGACTAAGAGAGTTGGGGTTGTTCAGTCTGGAGAAAAGAAGGCTCCAAGGAGACTTTATAGTGGCCTTCCAGTATCTTAAGGGGTCCTAAAAGAAAGCTGGTGAGGGACTTTTTAGGATATCNAGTTTACCTGTCTTCTGTGAATATTTAGTTGTAGAAGAGTAATTAGCAGTTATTAAATATTTAAACATTAATGAAATTTCAAAATAAACTATTAAGTTTAGTCTTTATTGTAGAAGTTTTCCTTTTTTTTTTTTTTTTTTTCGGATTTTCTATGGGGAAAAAGACACTTTAATGATTTTTTTTTTTTATATATTTGACCATAAGATTTACATTTTAAAATTTAAAATATTTTGCTCAATAAGATGCAATATTACACTAAATTATTTTAAATTGCCATGTATAATTAGTTTTGTTACAGAAGAAGAGAATAGGCATGCTTGTTTAGAAAACATCAGTTAGGGGTTTTTTTGTATTTTTTTTTATCGCCTTGTTGGTCTTCCGAATTAAAAGACAATTGCAATACTGAGTTAAAATTTGAATTTCATGTATTTTTGTTACGGATGTTAAAGCATTTTTTTCTTTCTTATATCAAGTTCTGTTTGCTTATTTTTTTAATGAACAACATTTAGTGACTTAAATTTTGAAATCACTGTTAACAAAAGCCAAATTATACTGTATCCTTTAACTAACAAGGTAAAGTTAGCACGTCAGTTTTTACACAAATAAATATAAAAGGTATGAGTCATTTTATTATTATACTCTTGTGTCCTAAATGATTGCGTAGAGATGACTACTAAGGAAAATCTAGCCTGAATAGCACTGACAACCTAGTTTTCCTTTTAACATTCCTTATTCCAAAATAAGACCAGGTCTGGATCCATTGGTCCTTACAAGGGTTATTCATTCTTCAGTAAAAGATAACTTAAGTTCATAGTCTTGATTTGCAAATTTTGCTTTTCTGCAATCTGTGACAGAGGATAACACAATTATATTTACAGAGAAAATTCACAATTTAAAGGAAATGTTAATTTCATTTTTTATGTGTTCAATCCATTTCCAAACACACAAAAAAGAAAACAAGCAAAAAAACAAATACTGTAAGGAATGAAGTCTTACATGCAATCTTATGAAAATATCTGACAATTTAAAGAAGTTAGGCTGCATCTCGTTTGAATGAAAGGGTGGTAAAGAGGATGATCTTTAATATCAAAGCATGCAGTTTGTTTTATATTAATTCCATAACATTTTCTGACTGCATTAATAATGATTTTTTTTCCCATTGATTTTGGATTTATATAGATTCATTTGAATAGATTTAATAATATAATGTCAGTTTGAGTCACAGGAGCCCTTGTGTTTGTGATGACAATGACTGGCGTGAGTGCAGGTGTGCGAGTGAGTGCGTGATCGCGAGTGAATCTCAATATGGACTAGATGGTGAATGGACCAAATGGCCTGGGATTGAGGGGGAAAGAGTTTCTCCAAGGGTGTGAGAGCACCTGTGTGTTCCTATGGGTGAGAGCATAGGGGTGAGAGCAGCTATGGTATCACTGGAGTCCTGGCCAGCCTCTGTGTCAGTGTGTGTGTGCATATGCGTGAGTGGTGGTCTGTACCAGCAAGTGGTGTGGGTCTTGCAGCCTCTAGGGCTCCAGTGTCCAGGTGCCAGCAGCTTGGGAGACTGGGATCCAGAGGGCAGCTACTGGGCAGACAGAGTGTTTGAGTCCAGCTGCTGGAGGGACCCATTTGTACATACGTACATTCTCACTATTGGACCTCAGTCCTCCTCAGCAAGATAGAGGAGCAAGATGAGGCTGTTGGTGCAGTGCGTGTTCATGTGAGTGCTCTGTCTGACTGTGGTCTGTGTGGCTGATGGTGTGCATATGTTTATAAGTGGATATGTGTGGTGTACATGTATGACCTGTGTGCACATACCTGACAGGAATACATCTTCAGCATCACTACTGTTTGGACCTGGGGACATGGAGCTGTGACAGCATCCTCTCTCTTGGATTGTTGGATCTGGCATAATATATTTTCCTTTACCATTGAAGTATACCTATATTTCTATTTCTTGATTATCAGACTTTTTAAAGTGACTAACCCCCACTTGGTTGGATCATGATGAATGTTTTGCACGGCATTAAACAGTACCCTGGTCTGAAATTCTCCATGTGGAAAGATGGCTAGATGACACAGTGATCCCCTACAGTCCTTATAAAAGGATTTTCTTACACTGAAAAACATTCTGTACATAGTGAGGGGAAAAGAAAAGCACAGCAACTTTCCCTTCATCTTTCTGCTTGAAATGAACCCAAGTTTCATCTAGGAAATATATTTTGACCCAATGATTCAAAGTTCCCCAGTTTTGTTTATATGTCTCAAAAAAATGTACTTTTTTTGGACTTATTATATTACCCCTATATAACTGTTTTCCTGGAAAATTTAAATTTCATCTACCAAAAATATAAAAAAAAAAAAGGCTCCTTCTTGTACATATTGAAAATAAATGAGTATATAGACTAGCAAGGAAAATCGCATATTAAAAAAACCTCGTATTTTGTTATTCCTGCATTTTTGCTGTCTTTGTTGACTATGGCACTGTACCTAGCGCAATGGAGAATCAATGATGTGAGCCATTGTGTGGTACCGTAATGAAAAAATTACACCTAAAAATAATAATAACAACATTGATTTAAAGGTTCCTAACTCAGTAATACCTTAAGGAGTGCAATGTAATTCAAATTTCCTTAACAGAGATACAGATGTGCTATATTTTATCTGTATGTGTTTATTGCTTAGACTATTCTTTTAACGGTTATGGATACTAAAATGTGTACTATTAAAGATTAATAGATAGATCCAATGTTAACATCACATGGTTTTCACCAGGGAACTATAAAACTTCAAGGAGGACACTATAACAAGGTGGAGGGCTGTTATGGGTATTATTTATTGTATGGTGATACTACCAACCTTGTACATAAACAAAGATGTACTCATTCTTTTGTTGTCTAGAACAAACGAAACATGTGTTTGTTAAAGATTTTGCTGTATTGATTTTATAGTAAATTCAGAAATAGCTCTCCAAGAATTTCAAATAATACTAAAAGTTCAAACTTATTTTTTTCAAATTTTTATTAAGTTGACGTGAGACTACATAACATTTTCAGATATTATAGCTATATCAACTAAAAATAAGTGAATCAACTTGTATAAAACAAGAACTAACCTACCCTTTGTCCATTCCTTGAATTAAACTCCTGTTGACGTTTGGAAATGTCATAACATTTTCATATTTTCAAACCTGCTTCTTCTGGTCTTGATGACTGCTTTGGGATGGTCAGACCAAGACATTGTAAAGGAATATGACTTTTAAAAGTTCTGTGTTCTTATATCCTGAAATAAACCTGTTGTCTCAGAAAGGCACAGGTAGAATTGAGCAAGAAAAGGTTTGTTTTTGTTTTTGTTTTTTTTTTTTTTTTTTACCCTGCAACAATTCCTTGCTGTGCATCAAGATGTGTGTCACAACTTTCAAGATTTTATTTGAAAAAAGGAAAAGTTTGCTTCATGCCCCTTGGTCTCAGCCAAGCAGGCAAGTATTTGAAGTTGACTTTTTTTAATCCCATACAGTCTATTCCAAATGCTGAGGATACTCTTTCCGCTCTTTTTGAATAGAAGTATTATCCATATTTTACATGAAGAAGTTTCTAACATTAGCTACTTAAAAACCTTTCAATTTGATAAATCTGTATTTCAGATCAAAACCTATTTAGAAAAAAAACTTTCTTATCTCAAGATCAATTTGCATATCTAAGGCACCTAAGCCATTATTTTTAGTCAGAATTTTTTTCTGACTTTAAAACAAAAAAAAACCCTTGAATATTTTTTTCTTTGAGGAAGAAATGAAAAACATCAAAAACAGCTGCCCTGACAAAAAAGTTATTAGGAAAGGACATGTTCTGATCAAGACTGTTCAATGTCTCCCTTTAAATACATTTATGAGTGTAAACGCAGTAAGAGCTCCATTAATGCTTTTCCAAATCTTGGCTACAGTATAGGTGAGAGGTATGGTGGACCCAAGGTAAACTCTGTACCTGACGCCTTAATCATGTGTCAGTCAACCTTTCATCAAGTTATATGCCAAACTGTTTCTCCTAGGGTAGCCATAAAACTGGTTCCTACTTTATATAAATTTTGAAAACTAAGTAAGCTTTGAGTAGAGGCTGTTTTTCATATATCCACTTTTTGGGGGTTGTTTGTTGGCTTGCTTGACCAAGAAGAGACCTATATAAATGCATGCCTGTATACTCTACTCTAAAATAAAGTCTTATCGGTTCTAGAGTAATATTTTTTCCCCTTATATTTCCACTTTTTTTTTTTTTTTTTTTTTTTTTTTTTTGAAAATTTTAACACTTATTATTTTTTTTTCCCCTTTTTTTTCCTTTTTTTTTTTTTTTTTTTTTTTTTTTTTTAGGAAACTGTAACCAATTAGAATTATCTTCTTTGTACTAGTAGCCCAAAGGAATGCGCACTTGGATCTTTAAAGTTAGGGATTATCGTAGGGAACTTTCAATTTGTTTATAATAATTAGCCTAGAATGAATATAAGAAAGATAAAGATGCCAAATTCCTTGTCTTTTTGCCATCTTTTCAGAACTATGGGCATGCACAATTGCTCACTGCCGAGTTTAAAGGATGAGAAAGAGAAAATGCACTCACTGGCCTCAAGCAGAAATAGGTTGGAGAGTTTTGAGTCATTATTTTAACTTCTGGAGGAAAATCATTGATAATAAAATTTGAAAACACAATATAGCACACATATGTTGCATATGAAATATTTACTTTGCAACAAATGGAATGTAATGTCTACTAAAAAGATACAGTGAATTAATGCATTGTTTCTACCACTAACACAAAGAAAGGTATTTTTCAACACAAGCTTTTTTTTTGTCTTAAATAGGCATTGTTCTGAATCTGATTTTTATCCCTAATTCTGTACAGATGACATTGCTTTTGTCATGTCCGCTGCTGCTAGAGAGGGAAGGAAATAGATGAAAAAATGTATGAATAATTTATTTTTATGTAAAGGAAAATCTATACTTGCCTGCTTATTATGAAGATTCTGAAAGAGGTTCACTTTCTCATAGCCTCACGTGCTTTTGAAAGGAGACTGGACTATCCTCTGGTATTCAGGGGTCATTTGATGCTGAAGACATCTGGGAGAATGTAAGTTGGCTGTCTCCCCCCTGTAAAGGGAAAAGGCTATCCACATCCATCAGTGCTACCTTTGTTTCAGTCTACTTCATCAGCTTCAATGCCTCACTCTGGAAGGATCAAAAGTGAGAAGTACAATGCACCTAACAAACTCTGAAAAATTATATATCTATTCCAGAGTAGTACTAAGCTACCTTACAGGATCCTTGCGTAGTCAACATATTACTACTGCACTGGAAAGTTGATAAACTGGTAAGATCTCTCTGAAGAAGTCTTCAATTATCACAGTTTGACATGGAATCTAGGTAATTAGCTGATAGGTGACTAAAATGAATTTTAAATTGCAGAAGAGGGAATTTTATACCACTTACAATGTCTCAATTCAGATACGGTGTTCTGAGACTACAATATTTCTAGAAAGGGTTATCAACCTTTAGGTTTCTAAGGTTCTAAAAGAGACAAGCCAACAGCAGTCCAATGGCTTCCTAAGACATGATGGCTTTCATCACCTTGAACCTATGAAATGACAGGAGTTTTTTGTTTTGGTTGGCTTGTTTGTTTTTTTTTTTTTGTTTTTTTTTTTTTCTTGTTTTGTTGTTTGTTTGTTTGTTTTTAAGTGAATCTGAAGTGTCTTGCTCTGAAACTATGTTGGATTTCATTAAATGTTCCATTTGTCTTGGGTGTGGAATGTGTTAATTACTATTCATGGCTGAAGATGCAACCTCAGTGCAGGTGAAGATGATGCTATAATCCAGTCAAAAAAACTGCTGACCTGCTTCTTACATGAATTGCCTGCTAAAGAATGGGGAAATAAAAGAAGAATCTCTTTGGCCACTTCTATCATAATGTCACTGGATTTTAATTGTATCTGTATCTATTTCTACTATAGGATCCTTAAACTTTTCTTCCTTTTGTCTTCAAAACTTACCAGTCCTTAGTGATTTCTGCAGTACAAAAAAATCTTGTAATCAGGACTGAAAAACATAGTTGATTAGATACTAGCAGAAGAAATTTGATTGTCTGATTAGACAGGAATTAATCATTCACAGAGTGATAAAAGTGATAAATCCAGGACAAAAGCAAATTGGGTTAAAGAGTTTGTAAGATTTCACTGCAGTGGCATTCCTATGTATTCCTGTCTTGTTCATATAACACCTAGTTCAACAAGAAAGAGGCAGAGTTTTTCCCAGGCAATTTTACATTTGGATGAGGTTGTAAATAGAATAAAGTGATAAAAAAAGTTTCAGGGTTTTTTTTTTTCTATCTTTAATTTGTTTAGAATAAGATTTTTACTTAATTTCTATTTCCTTTTTCAGGAATGTGTTCACACTTTTTTTTTTTTTTTTTTTTTTCCAGTGGATTATCTGCCATGATGCCATGATTTCTGGTGTTTGGGTTCAGATTTGAGCTTTGTGCTTTTCAAGACCTTCCCGTGACTTCAGTGATGTTGTTTCATTAGTTTTATATGGACACTGCAGGTGTTTTGTAAAGCAAGTTTTGAGGTGTTCGGACGCCTGTTGCTTAGCCTCCCTTTTGTGTTCCTCAGTTGTGGAAAAAAAACCCTCACAACCAAAAACCAAACCAACAAACAAGTAATCTGGATCTCTTTCTTGGCTTAAATTTAGACTGCAATCAGTTATATTGCTCTGGCTTCTGCTGTGCCAGAATAAAATAGTATTGACCTCTGCTTGCACTCAGTTATTAATCACTGTGCTCTGAGATCTGCTATGTTATATACCTCAAATTTTTCATTTCAAGATGATCTGGGTTAAACAGGATATTTTCAATAGCAGAGTTTTTGACAGAAACAGATATAAAATAGGTATACAGTAGAAAATTTTAAATAGTGCATGTGAAGAAAACTTTTTGCAAAAAAGGAATGAAAAGCAGGTGTCATGGGGCAGCAAGAGCCTTGGCTCAGTTGCAACCACAGAAATGAGACTTGTTAGAGCCTTAGCTGTATCAGGAATGGCAGTTAGGTAAATAAAGTGCTTCTAAAAGCTGATCATGAGTGACAGCTTAATGGTACACAGGAAGACCTGAGACCTTTGCTGCTGTTGAAAACGGAAACAGCTGTAGGTTCCTGCCAAGTTCTTATAGTGGTTATTATACCAAACTTCCTGACAATCAAGAGACGCACTGCTAGCAGAGTGAAAACTAAAAGTAAAAAAGGCTACTTCTGAGGCCAAGTTTGACATTTCCTTCTGAATATCAGAATGGATAGTTTGAATGTTGAGTTTTTGGGGTTTGATATGAGTGTGTTGGGTTTTTTTAAATAATTCAACGGAATTTTAATAATCCCATTATTGGATTACATTAATAATCCAATTATCAACAAGGAATGACAGAGTTAAAAAATCCAATCAAGAAAAATCAGAGCCTTTGAGAGAACACATTACTTTAATGGAAATGCATTTATTCGTCTGTGGAGTGGTAGTTTTTCTATGTGTTTTGTCATAACCAGTTTTCATGAACATCGTACAGTATCCTTCAGTTCCTCTTTAAATACAAAGGATGTCAGAATTCTTTATATGGTACCATTCTTTCAATAACCCATTGAAAAAATTCCTACACTTTTAAGACAACATACTGAATTATTTAATGTCAATAACTACTTAAACCCCAATATATAATAATGAAATATATAACTCAATATATAGATTAAAGTTTAATAATTCAATTAATTAAAGTTGAAGAATTAGATCATAAATTAAGATTGAAATGTCTTTTTAATTTGAAATAAGAATACACAATCCTTTAAAATCAGTTTCATAAAGGAAACTTACATTTCATTACCATCTGTACAAAACAGGCAACATAATAACAATCACCTACTAAATTGGTCCTGAAAAAGTTAATTTCTATTGCAATAAAAATAATTTTAACCAACAGCACTTTGGGACTTTTTTATTTTGTTTTGTTTTGTTTTGTTTTTGTTCTTTAATCTGATGAGGACACAATTAAGTTGAGAGCCAGAGTATTTTAACATGCAATTAATGCAATTGCAAATGCACTATCTTTTTTCATTAAGACTACATGGTAAGACAATATGGTTATTATTTTTTATATTTGCTGTTAGGTTTGTTTCCTAGAAAAATGTAGTAAGTAAATTTGTCATGAATAGCCATTCCTTAAGATTCTAACAACAACAACAACAACAGAATCTTAGGGAGTAGAAACTCTGTAAGACTGCAGATTTTGGTTCTGGTGAAGATCAGCTAATTCAGAGGAAATGTTTTTTATGCAGACACAATTTACAAAATGAAAAACTGTGATTTGTTCCATGCCATTCAGAGGGTGACTGTTTTAGTTTATGCCAGTCATTGAGGCTACTGGTACGATTAACAGAGGAAAATGTAAGCACATGCAGAAGGTGATTCACTCCAGTAATCTAAGAGAAGTGGTATTGGTTGGAGATAACTTCTTTGTAGTTATCTCTCAAATGAAATCTAGATTAATTGCTAGAGCATAACCAACATTCTACAGGTAAAGGTTGCAACTGGGTGGCCACCCACAATTTTCCCAACACAGATTAGACACAGTAATGGAAACGGATATGATGAGTGAGTAATCTGTTTTGCTTCAAAAATAAACAAAAAAACCCCAACAATATAAAAACATACATGTGCAGAATCATGCACAATTGTTAAAGGTTTCATAACATGGAGTTTTATGTTATTGTAAGATGAGCAGTTCTTCTAAGTAACATGTGGAGGCCTGAGGGTACTGAAAACCTTGAAAGCCCATTGAGGAAGAAAAGAATCAGGCGATTTTCAGGAGGGATAAGGATGAAACAAAAGCAGGGAATACACTACTTCTAGAATGCAAAATAACAGTTAAGTGGAGTCAGTCAGACTATGAGTTAACAGTGATCTCTTTTGCCTTGCAAGTGGTGAATTAGGTAAAGCCTGGGTCAGACACTCACTCAGTGATCAACATATTTATGAGATTAAATGGGTTTGTGTTTACTTAAGGAGAGAATATGTGTTCGAAAAGATAAAGGGTCAAAGACATCACCGTATTATAGTAGCACAACATTAAACCAATATTTATTTTTTTTTGCTTTTCAATGCATCTCAGAAAAATATGACAATCATAGCTGTAAATTATTAACATTTGGACAATTATCCACTATATTACAGAAAGTAATAAATACTAAATAAAAAAAATAATCAGAGTGTTTTAAAATAAAATGGTTATACAGAAAAAAGAAGAGAAGTGAGAGGAGAGGAGAGGAGAGGAGAGGAGAGGAGAGGAGAGGAGAGGAGAGGAGCGGAGCGGGAGAGAGAGGGAGAGAGAGGGAGAGAGAGGGAGAGAGAAGGAAGGGGAAGGCTATCCCTCAGTTCAAGTCTATTATCAAAGTCTATTTCTCAGAAAGGGAATCACAATCAAAAGCATCACTTCTCTGCATAGTAAGGAGCAAAAAAATTAGCTCTATAGTCACCTTTCCCCTCGCCACCCTGTTTTTAATGCAACGTATATAGACACAGAAAAAAATTAAAAGAAGAGTAGGATGATATGAGTGAGGAAAACATCACTAATATTAGACAATTGCTGCTGACAGTCCTTGGGCTGGCAGGTAGTCTGTCTCATTTCCTCAGTTTGTGCTATATCGCTGATCTTTGATCTTACTGGGTCTGAGCAAAAACTGTCTGTGTCATTTAATCTCATTTTGCAGCAGAGTGTCACAACATAGTGAAAAGGAGATAGAAGAAAAATGGCATTGGGAGGTGGGGAGGAACACACACAGATAAGAGAAGACAACAGTTGAACCCAATGTTTCTTAGTCTGATTCTTATGGTTGGTTGAGCAGTTTCCTGTTGTTACCATTCTTGGAGTAAGGTCAAGACAACACAGTAAGCCTAACAGTGCACAAATGAAGAAGAGAGTCCCAAGGAAGCTAATCCACCATCTTTTCACTCCTACTGGAATTTTAAGTCCTCCATCTTCCATTTTTCCTTTCCTGAAAATGCCCATATGCATGAGAAAGAGAATAAGTTTTTCTCTCATATTTTTTTCCAAAGTAGACCTAATTTTTGTTACACTGAGTTTCAGAGATACACTCTTTGTACTTATTAAGAGCAGTCTAGATATAGAAACTAGAGATAGATCAATGGATGTTTTGATTTTGAATCAATATTCTTGGTTGCTTCTAGCTCTGTCTGAGATATTCAAAAACACTGTCAATTCTGCTATTCCTGTTGCCTTTCTTTTACTGCTTATATCAGCCTATCTTATTATATGTAATTGTGGCGTTTCAAGTTTCCCTTTATTTTTCCACAGTCCTCTGACATACACCAAATCTTCATTAATAAAACAGCGTGAATTACATCCTTCATCCCTCTGTAAAAGCAAGGTACTAACAAAGTTTCATATTCTGTTCCCCCACACATAAAAGAAAATCTAGTTAATTGCTCAGCTAGTTTTGGGTGATTTGTAACTTTAGACCTCTTCTTAAATTCATTCAGTATGTAATTAAACAATAGGTTACAAGAATTAACAAGCAAAACTGTTACTGCTTAAATACTAAGGCTATGCATGTTCTTTGAGAAAAATTGTAGTTAAAGTAAGCCCAAATAATGTCATAGATGCATCAGTAATGTTCACATGAACAAAAGCACTCCAGTTGTTCCTCTCACCATTTCAAATACTGTGTTACTTTTAGCTGTCATCTCGTTTTGTACAGTATATAATAAATGCCTCCCTCTGACCTGTACTCTTGGCAAAACTTGCACATTGCTACATGTTTTCATGGAGTATACTGCTCAGGATTGCAATCTCAGAGTTCTTTTTAGATATGATATTGGGATTCAGTTGCAGCCTTATGTAAGTCTAGTAGAAGAGGCCTACAGGAAGAATAAAGCACATGGTATTGCCTTGCCAAGAAAAGTAGGAAGCCTGAAAAAAGATGATCCCACTTTAACTTCCAATAGAGAAAGGCAAGATAATTGAAATGTGACAATTGGTAGGTTCACATTTTGTTTTATTATGTTTGAGCAGAATGCATCTAGTAAAAATATGTGTATTTTATGAAGGTCAGAGTGCACAGCAGTCTGTTCCAACTAACTCTTCCTGTCTGTGCCTTGGGTGAGCAGTCTCTTCAATCCTAGGCAATAGCTCCTAGAGCTAGAGCGTAAAAGTTTTAATCTGAAGAAACTCATGAGACTTTCCCCAAAAGCCAGGAATGTTTGGTGAAGCGCGAGAAGGTATTTAAGAATTTTTGTTATGCAGAGCTGCCAGTGCTCTGTGCTACACATGCTCTGCCTAAGAGCTGGAGGTAACAGAAGCTGCAAGCGGAGCTGTCGTGTGGGAACGGGTAGCAAAGAGTGAGCAGCACACAACACAAAATCCATGGCTACTGTAGCAAAACTTGACAGCCACAATATGTAGGTCAAGTGTCAGTGCAGGAGAAAGCACTCAACCAGCTGTCCTCAGAATTGCCTCGTCAAAGGAGAAGGCTGTTAGCGGTAGTTTTATTTTAGGAATTAAATATGTTCTGTTACCTTGTCTGTCTACCTTTTAATCTTTTTCCTCTCTCTCCTCTGTTAAATATTGCTTGCTTATGTAACTGACTTCTGTTTGTGAGAGGAGAAAGCTGAGCATCACAAGGTATAGCTTAATCCTCTGACGTCTCCATATGGAATCTTGAACCAATGCTTTATCAGCTATCCCAATTATGTGAACGTTGTCCTCCTTGCCGCCAATTAAGTCTTGGCAGGCAAGTTACAATTACTTAGTATGCAAAAGGATGAAGCTCCATTTTTTTTCCCCGTTCTATTTATTAGATATCATTTTAAAAGGATGAAACAAAGAGTGGCCTTAGGGAAAAAAAAAGGAGTACACTATTGGTAATCTATATTCATAAAAATTCCTTTAACAACGTTCCTTAAGATCCTTTTATTATTAATCCATAAGGAAAAAAAAAAATAAAAAAAAAAATTCCTGCGTAAGCAACAGATTGCCAGAGATGTGAGAAGAAAAGATCAAGGTATAAATGATAAATAATTTTAAAATCCAAATATTTTGCTAATTACATGAGAAACAGGGTACTACCAGGCCAACTGCTTGCTCCCTATTTCTATAGGAATTGGTAGTAGTGATTGAAACTGAAAGGAGGAAGATGCTGTAAATGAGAAGACACACAGGTGGTGAAATGATTAATGTTGGATCTAAACAGTACAGGTGTCTGGCACTTCTTGAAATGTTTAGGAAATAAATGGGATATTTATTCTCCCTGACAGGAAGAGGAAAAGTGTGTGAAGTGTGTGCTTGATTCTCCTTCTCAACAAATGAAGTGTTGAGTAAACTGTTCTGTTGATTTATTATAGTGGTAGCAGCTAACACTCCTATTGAAAAATTTCCCTTGGTGTTTTCTGTACGAGCCACTGTATCTCCTCTCTAACCACAAACATTAAAATTTAAAATACACTGCAGTCATTTTGGTAAAGCAGATGCACATGAGAGACTTGTAATACAACTGATACCCACCGCCTCAGCAAAATAATCTTACAAAGCCTGCTCATTTTTTTATCATTTGTTATTGTAATAATTTGATTTTGTTAGTCTTTACCTTGTCCCTCTGCTATATTTGTTTGTTGCACCAACATAAAATTGTTTTTAGTTCAGAATATATTCATCCTCTAATAACTTATCCCCACGAATAGTTTTTCTTCTGGAGTTGTTCCATCATAAATGGTCTGGAACTCAGCCACTTGGAAATACCACTGTAGGAACTTAATCCACCTCACTTTCTAACTGAATTATCTGTATTTTATCACAAGAGAAGGTGAAAAAAAAACATAGTTTGTTTTCAGACTGAGAAGCTTTTTCCAGTGAAGTGGGTTTTGTGTACCATTGAAGAAAAAATCTAATTTTGCAGATGGAGTACTTCATTCTAGTGCACTATTTTGAAAGTTCTAATTTTATCAGCTTCATGTTAAAATGTTAATGCCAACCAAAACTGTGAGATGTAACTACTATTCTACTGTATTTGGTAGTTCTTTTGAAGTTCTAACCCTTGGGTAAGAAAACCACAAGACAACTGAAAAGTAGCAGGGGAGGGGAGAGTTGTTCATAATTTTAGGGGGAAGACAACTTTGGATCGTAGACTATACAGAAACAAAGACATTAACTGGATTGATATTTTTCTAATACTACTTCATAGATTAAACTTTTCAAGATAAAGCTGATATGTAACTGATCATTTAATGAATACCTGTCAATGTTTAATCATTAGTTAATTTGGGTTGCTATCTTTATAACTTATTGGGTGAGATTTATCCTTGCTAAATTTCATGTATCTCAAAATATTTTCAATAAGAAATAATTTAACATATTGTGAACTCTGCTGTTAACTTTGTGTGAGTGCTGATGTAGTTCTTCAAGCAGAGTTAGGTACAACTTGTGTTCCTCGTGTCTTCGGTTTGATTGCTTATATTTATTGTGGTTAACCAATAGGCAGATGGCAGATGGCAATATAGTTGCTCCTAGGTTTTATCTTTGAAGCCTTTTCTTTAATTATTTAATTCCATTTCCCCTACAGTCTGTGTTTTCATCATCTAGTGTCTAAAAAAAAGTTTAAAGTTAACTTGTTTTTTTGAACATTTTTTACAAATAAATGATAGAGCAGATACTATGAATGGGCTTTATAATGACACTGTAGGATTGATGAAGAGAAGAAGCCAAAAAACAAGCTCAGAATTAAGATGAAATGTGTTATTATCATAATATTACATTCTTTATGGTAAATTATTACTAAATAGATTAATGTTCCTCCTTGCAGAATGAAATGTAGCATTAGTCTGAGCTACAATTTTTGAAGTTCCATATATTTTGTTAATATTTAATAAATTACGGGTAGATTCTTTATGCATTCAAACCCAATATTTTTTCCATTAAATCACTCTTTATGATGAATCTGTAGTCCATAATTTCTAAATAAGAAGAAATTAAAGCTAACATACAAATTAATCTGTTTATTGAAATTCTTCTGAAAACAGACACCTTTTTGGAAAACTGTAGACAGCAATATTAAGGGAAGGGCTTCTGAGGAAAAGACCCCATTTCTCCAAAATTTTTGAAATTTTCTGACATTACATACATCCTATAATTCCTATGCTTGGGAAAATTGCTTCAGTTCTTGATTTTTATATTCCATTTTTGAAAAACAAACAAGCCAACAATCCCCACACCATCCGTACGTGATGTAGAGCTGCTTAAAATTTAACTTTCAAAGAAATAAGACATTTTGCGGATGTAGGTACATTTTAAATCTGCCATCCATTCATAGTGTTTTAGACTCACAAAAGGTGTACATTTCCTTTTTTGCATTCAACCATTCAACAACATAGAAAATAAATTTTTGTTAGGAATAACATTGCTTAAAAATAAATGTAAATCTTGGAATAATTAATGAACTAGTCCAGATATTTCTGCGAGCATATGTGTTATTTGCATGTTTAGTACACTATTATTTCAGGCTATTAGTATTTCAAACAAAAGTTAACAGTATTTAGTTATTTTTGTATAAAACATCTGTCTCTTTTTGGATAAACTTTTACTATGGAAGGTAATGCAGACAATAAAGGGTTCATTTATGTGTTCCTGGAAATTTGCTTTCTATTCATATTCTGTTAATTTCTGTAAAGAGGAAAATAAATAAATAATTTATAATCAGGATTGTACTACGCAAGCTCTATTCTGAAACATTTTGTTCTGAACCTGTCATAATTATTTGGTGTAAGTTTGTTAAAATACTTAATTTTGACAGTTTGATACTAAAAAAAAAAAAAACCAAAAAAAAAACCAAAAACCCAAACCAAAAAAAACCCAAACCAACAAGCAAACAATATTTGAAAGAAAGTTTGTTTTTATTAAGCAAAGTAGTTGAGTAATTCATTATAAACACATTTGGTGAAACAGATATGTTCTTGTGAACAATACTTTAATCTAATCAACATTTCCTAAGGACAAATATTTCCATTCAGATTTTAAATCAGTTCTTTTTCTGATGTTTAGGATCATTGGTGAACTATTTTTGAGTATGTAATGGTTTCTATATTTGCCAATACAGCATCTGCACTGTCTAGATATTACCTTTTTTTCTAACTTGCATTGAAATAAGAGTATAATTGATAATGCTAATTCATTTTAATGCAATGCTAATTCCTTTTCATTTAAAAGGGATCTCTACCGCTGCTAAATTTTTGAAGCACCATGTCACTTACTTCTTGTTTAGAGCAGTCTTGTGAAATACCTATTAGCGTAATTTATTCGTAAGGATGATGAAATTGTCATCCTCTTATACAATTAAATAATCTATAAGTAGGAAGCTCTTCACAATGTTGCTGTTGCTAGTCTGATTAAGTCTTGTCATTAAAGACCTTTAAATATAATGATTGACAAAAGAAACCTGCTGTGAGAAAATGACATGGAAGATAACTTCCTGACACAACTGGTAGGTGAGACTACCAGGGGAGCTGACTTGCTAGACCTACTGTCGACAGAGAAGGACTAGTGGGAGATGTGCTGGTCAGAGGTCATTTTGGGATTAGTGATCATGAAAGGGTCAAGTTTTCAATTCATAGTGATGTAAGGAGGGGGGTTAGCAAAACCTCCACCTTGGACTTCCGGAGGGAGGACTTTGGCTTGTTCAGAGCACTGGTTGGGAGAGTCACTTGGGAGACAGTCCTGAAGGGCAAAGGGGTCCAGGAAGGCTGGATGCTTTTCAAGAAGGAAA
>VXBH01005615.1:33029-43943 GCA_013400035.1 Rynchops niger | reverse complement strand
ATTCTTTTTTTTTTCTTTTTTTTTTTTTTTTCCCTTTATTAAGTGATTGTTAGGCTGTAGAAAACTCATCCATTTTCTTGATTAATACAGTACAACATTACCTTTGATTCCCTATCAGCATGAAGGTTATAAAAACATAGTACTACTTATGACATAGACAATATCTCAAACAGAAGACAAAAATGGTAAATATGTATAGTATTTTATGAGAAAACTGTTGATGCAGGGCTGAAAAGGAGGCATGAGATGCCATCATGATAGTAACATTTTGTGAGAAGATGTCACTTTTGTACTTTAATTTTTTAAAATTTGTTTTATACTGGCAGACTGTCTGGAGCCTGGATCTCTTTAAAATGTCTGAAATTCACTAGCACTTCTCTTTAATTCATGTTCACAGCTAGAAACTGGTTGGAATTGTGAAGAAGGTCAGCAGGTCAGAGTGCACTTTGTTAAGTTTATATGAATAAAAATAACCACTGGGATCAAAGTTTATTCCACCTTATTCATTCAGAATGTAATCAGATAAATGTCGGCTTAACAGCTTCTCTGTTTAAATACAAATTGAGAAGGCTGATGTCAGTTCTGCTGGTACCTTGTTAGTATGGAGATATTTAGAAGCACCTTCCTCTCCATTGCAGGTTTTGTACGGGAATATAACAATGCACTAATATCTCTCTTGGGAAACAGGTGTTTATAACATTAATTCATTTCTCATTAGTATCATAACTTTGGAGCTAATGGCAAAATGATGTAACAGGATAATGGTGTCTCAAAATGAACGATATAAATAATGATCTGCAGTTCAGGCAACATCAATACTTTTAAAAATTAGAAAAGCAAGAGACAGGTAATGCAAATCTGACAAGCTACCTTAAGTATTTGGCCATGAAGGAAAATACAGAGGAAAAGAGAGAACTGGAGGTACAAAAATTGGAATGGGAAGAAACACAGCACTGACTATACAGAAGTGATTTTCATGTAGCACTCTAAATTAAGGAATTAACCTCAGTGTTCCTCTGTATTTCATAAATATCACTCCAGTATGAAGAAAATAGAATTTTTTTACAAAGATTCCAGTACTATCAGAATTAAATTACACAATTATTTTATTAAAGAGAAAAGATTTGAAGCTTTATTAGTCCTTCAGAGAGAAATATAAAACCTTTTTATTAAACAGATCCATACAAGACAGTGATCTTATACTTAGTGGCCTGCAACACTGTCATGTGATCTAATTGACAGTGCTTTATAGATACAGTTCTTTGTGTTGACTGTCATTCAAAAGGCAGGTAGCTGAAAATACCTTTCTCCATCTGTCTGCCAGTGTACTCATCCATCATTTGAAAAATATATTGTCTTCACTTTAAACAGCATAATTCAGTGTAAAGGTATATTAAAACTGCTGTGACTCACTAGATTGTTACAAGATGTAGAGGGACACGATATTGTACTTTGAGACTAATTATTTTTGCTTGTGGATCCTGTGCATCATCAACTGGCTGTCTGCCTGCAAAACCAGTTCACTTTTAAATGGAATGCTCTGTCATCCAAGATGCTATGGGCTGGGTATAGGACATAAGTGGATAGTAAAGTGGGTGGAACACTGAATTCAGAGGATCAGCAGTGAAAAGTCCAGCTGGCGGTTGACTAATAATGGTGTGTCTCAGGGTTCAATAACACGTTCAGTACCATTCAGCAGCATTGTTAACAGCTTCAATGAAGAGGTAGCATGCATCCTCAATGAGCTTGCTGAAGATACCAATCTGGGAGGAGTTGCTGGTATACTGGAGTATAGGGCTGCTACCCGGGGTGGCTTCAACGAGCTGGAGAAATGGACGAATAGAAAACACCTGAAGATCAACAAATGTAAATGAAAAGTCTTGCACCAGAAAAAGAGGAACCTCAGGCTGTGCACTGACTGGCTGGAAAGCCCCTTTTCTGAAAAAAACCTGGGCTCAACAACAAGTTGAATGAGTCAGGAATGTGACCTTGCAGTAAAGAAGGCCGACCACACCATGGGCAGAACTAGCAAGAATGCATCTAGCAGGTCAAAGGACATTATTATTCCCTGCTAGCACTTGTGAGATTGCATTCGGAGTGATGAGTCTGCCTTTGGACTACCCATTTTAATAAAGACATTGGCATACCAGAGGGAGTACAGCAGGAGGCCACCAAGATCAGGAGCTGGAGCACACACTGTATGAGAAGATGAAGAAACTTGGTCTGTTCAGCTTTAAGAAGAGAAAGCTAAGAGAGGAATCTTATTGTCTTCAAACATCTAATGAATGCACACGAAGAAGAGGCAGTTAAAGTTTTCTCAGAGTCTCACATCAGAAGAAAGAGAGGCAACAGACAGGTGGGAGCATGGAAAATTCTCAGTATTGGAAAAAAAAGGGGTGGTTGTCCTATAACAGTGATCAGACACTGGCCTGTATTGCTTAGAGAAGCTGTGGAATATCCAATCTTGGGAGATACTCAGAATTTAACTAGAAAAGGTCCTAAGCAACATTAACTGTATGCACTTTGAGCAGATCTTTAAACTAGATGTCTTCTGGAGGTACCTTCTGAGTTTTAGAGAGTGAAAATTTACATTTTGCTGGTTCTACATGTGAAAACTTGGAACAGTGGCAAAAGAGAGATATTTCTTCTCCTCAGAACATGGGAGATCATTGTGAAGATGGTGAGAAGTTGCCTTCAGAGATGGAGTTTTAGAAAAGCCAGGACAATGAAGCTTATTTTATCAAAAGAGCACTAACTGTTGCTGTGAACAGGAACCAGTTTCTGCTGTATTGAAACAACATATTTACGAGCTGTAAGAGACCCAGTGGGGCACAGGATACTTTGGTTTTGCTTTAAGTTTCCTTTAAAAAGTTGCCTGTGAAAATCACACTTTTTCTACATATTACTGAACTGCATTCTTACAACTATTTCAGTGGGATGCTCTTGGCATCTATAATTATTGCAAATATTCTGAGGGCATGGCTGTCTTACATAAAGCAATACCATGCCTACACAACTGACTACTGTTTGATGTGCTAGCTTCAACAACAAGTAGTCACACAATTCCATATTCACATCATAGTTCTCTTTCAAGGCAGTTGTAGAACACTGTATTGGACAGTGAGATATATTCTAAGGAAGGTTACTTAAGCTAGTCGATGTCTGAAGATATGGAGAATGTGCTATCTGAACTGACTCCTTGGAAAATGTACTAACCAAATATCTTTTTTTTTTTTTTCTCCCCTTTTCCTTTTTCTTTTTCTCTCCCTTTTCCTTTTCCTTCTTTTTTTACTTTCTCTTTTTTTTTTTTTTTTAATTTTTTTTCTTTTTTTTATATCACAATCTCTCAAAAATTTATAAGTTATCTGAATTCAGGTGCCATTTCATGCAACAGCAAAGAATTTTTTTGGAAACGAGAGTGGGGACAGTTTGGAAAATTTATAATTATTGATAAAATACTCTTATCTTGAATGTGAATTGAACAAACATATGCAAAATGTAAGTGTTTTAATCATTGTTTTTGAAAGTCCAACCAACATAGAAGTCAATAAGTTTTCACTTTAAAGAACTTTTTATTAATTTATTAAGGGCCTGCAACAATGAAGATTTACCTAATGCAATTGATTCTCTATTTTTATTTCATTTAAAAAGGAAAAAAAAAAAATCACTGAATTGATTTACATAAAAAAACCCCAAACAAACAACAATTTATGATTTCAAAAGATATATTTAGAAATTTGGAATATATCATGATGGAGGACATTCCTTCATGCAAGTTCAGCAGGTATCTTTAATTGGACATCAATATTTTTATTTCCTGGAATATGTTAATTTTTCTCCTGAAGTTGTTTCTTGATAAAGCTCAAAATGATCTTAGCTTGTCCATTATATAATTCAGACATTGAAATTTTAATCATATTTGGATATTTATTTGACATTAGCTTACAGGGAAAATGTTTAGTAGTGTCGATCATTTTGTATTAAAGCACTCAGAATGTATTTTTACGTGTCCTTGTTTCTATGGCAAACGACTGGCAGATTACCAGTGAAAATAATGGCAGAGTATAATAAAATAAATAAAAATCATCTTCATATAGAGAACCTTTTTACTTTTCTCTTGTTATTTTAATCTTCAATTTATAAATTATTTTCTTAAGTAGGACAAGTTTTTTGACTATTATTATAGGTTATATTGATACAGAAACTATTTTAATTAAAGGTAATTAAAAAATAAAACTGTCATAACTGTCTTTGCAATTTTAAAACCATCACTAAAATTGGGTCATGCCTTCAGTAACATACGAGTCTTGGATAGTGTAAGTATTCATCTGAGATCACGTGGAACCAGTTTTAATCCTTATGTTAGAACTGGCAAGGAAGGTAAAACCAGGTTGAGTTTGGAAGACATCACCAATTTAAAATGGTTTTCTGGTATGTTTGAAAGAGAATTTTAAACCACCCCTACTATCACAGAGAAAGGATTTACCTGTTTATCTCCATTTTTTATCATTTTATGGTTTCTAAGTTTAGCTATGATCATATCATTGCTTGCCATTACATTTCTATTAGGTCTTTGATACTGTTCTCCACAATGTTCTTGCCTTATGAGTTTGACAGATGGACTGTTATGTGGATAAGCAATTAGCTGGATGGCTGCATCCATAGGGTTATAGTCAATGGCTCAATGTCAAAGTGGAAACCAGTAATGAGTGGTGTCTTGCAAGGGTCTATGCTGGAACCAGTACTATTCAATATCTTCCTCAGCGACATAGACAGTGGGATTGAGTGCACCCTCATCAAGGTTGCAGATGATATCAAGTGATTGGCTTGAGGGCTGGGCCTGTGCAAACCCCCCAAAGTTCAACAAGGCCAGGTGCAAAGTCCTGCACCTGGGTTAGGGCAATCGTCAGTATCAGTACAGACTGGGAGAGGAGTGGAAAATTCTTTTCTATTTTTGGAAAAAGAACACTTAAATAAAAACTATTTCTTCATTAGAAAGGACAATTTTCTGATTATTTATTTTTAACAGTCTGTTTTGAGTAGCACTAATTATACTGAAAAATTTCAAGTTAGAATTGCAGAACTTCAGAGACACACATAATCAACTTTCTTGTTCTTTTACCATTTTGTTACCATTGAGCAGGCACCTAATGAGATCTCTTAGGTATATCAGATAGTCACACAGTGCTCACAGGAATAATGGAAGACCTACAGCAGATTCATACCTGTCTGACTAGCAATAAGAAATTTAGGAGACTGCCACCTAGTGCGTAAAGCTACTCCAGATAACTACAGTCAGGCAGCTGACCTCCATCCTTCTTCTTCTATACCTTGTATCTTATTTTAGATGTGAGATTCTTAGAGGTTTTCCCTAGTTCTTTCAACTATTACCATTAGTCAACACAGTTTCAATACCTGAGCTAAGGGATTCAGTTACACAGTATCATGGTTTAACCCCACCTGGCAAATAAGCACCATGCAGCCACTCACTTGCTCCCCCCTGGTAGGATGGCGTAGGGAATCAGAAAAGCAAAAGTGAGAAAACTTGTGGGTTGAGACAAAGAGAGTTCAATAAGTAAAACAAAGGCCACGCACACAAGCAAAGCAAAGCAAGGTATTCATTCACCACTTCCCATCGGCAAGCAGGTGCTCAGTCGTCTCCAGGAAAGCAGGGCTCCATCACACGTAACGGTTACTTGGGAAGACAACATGCCATAACTTCAAACATCCCCCTCTTCCTTCTTCTATCCTCAACTTTATAGGCTGAGCACAGTGTTACATGGTATGGAATATCCCTTTTGTCAGCTGGGGTCGGCTGTCCTGGCTGTGTCTCCTCCCAACTTTTTGTGTACCCCCAGCCTACTCTCTGGTGGGGCAGTATGAGGACCAGAAAAGGCCTTGAGAGTTTAGCAACAACCAAAACAATCAGTGTGCTATCTACACCATTCTCATCCCAAATCCAAAATATAACATGATACCAGCTGCTAGTAACTCAACTCTATCCCAGCTGAAACCATGATACACAGCTTCCTAGTCAGATCAAGCCTGCTTTTGTTCATATTAGTTTGAAAAATCTCTAAAGTGAGGTAAAGTCTTTCTGTGAAACACCCTGTATCCTGTTGTTGCTGACAGAGCAAACATTTCTAACACAATGGTGGGACACAAGACTTTGGATTTGGTGTCTAACTGAAAGATACAATTGAAATAACTTGGGGTGAGAATACAAACTACAAGATAAATTTACAGCACCTTACATTGCAGAGAACATCTCCTTTTGGTGTAATATATGCTGATACCATAAGGAAATAAATCCTATAATTTGGTACAGTAGAAAAAGAACTGCACTCCAAATAAACCGTATATAAGGCTGAAAGATACATCTGAAAACTGGATCTTAATTTGGCTCTTAAGCTCTCAAGCCTCTCAAGGGCAGAATACCATTCATCACATGCAGTAGAGGAAAAATAATTGAGAAGACAAATGTAAGTGCAAGTTAATTGCCTTCTTCACTAAACACTCGGGGATTCTATGGATTCCTTATGTATTTTCTTTCAATAACCTTTAGATAAAACACAGAAAAAAATACCAGGAGGAGAAACCCAGCACTCCCTGTTATAGAGCTGCACCACTTGTCTTTTCTACCCTTCCCTTCTTCTGTGTTCTACACCCTTTAAGTCCCTTGCTATAGGATATTATCCTTGTTATCAGTATTCTGGTTTTATCTTCTCAGTTTAAGAAACATTTTCAACCTGACTTTCCCACTTTCTGGCCAAGCAATGTCAGCTAGCTATAAGCTTAATACAAAAATTAGTTTACAGTCTGTGACTAAGTATGCTTATGACTGCTGTGTATCATACTAAACTCAGTGTTAGTGTGTGTTGGCACACTCTTTACATGTCTGTTATATCCAGTTCCTTAGGGAAAGCGGTCGGGGGAATAAAATCTTGAATGAATGTTGTGGTAGGTTGACCTTAGCTTGCAGACATCCCTCCTCAATGGGATAGAATCATAGAATCGCAGAGGTTGGAAGGGACCTTTAAGATCATCAAGTCCAACCATTAACCTACCCTGACAAAAGCCACTTCTAAACCATGTCCCTAAGTACCCCATCTACCCTTTTTTTAAACACCTCCAGGGATGGTGAATCCACCACCTCCCTGGGCAGCCTATTCCAATGTTTAATAACCCTCTCAGTGAAAAAATGTTTCCTAATAGCCAATCTAAACCTCCCCTGACATAACTTGAACCTGTTTCCTCTTGTCCTATCACCTGTCACCAAGGAGAAGAGGTCAGCCCCCATCTCTCTACAACCTCCTTTCAGGTAGTTGCAGAGGGTGATAAGGTCTCCCCTCAGCCTCCTCTTCTCCAGGCTGAACAACCCCAGCTCCCTCAGTCATTCCTCAAAGACAAGAGGGAGAAAATGAGATGAAAAAGCTTTAAGGTTGAGATAAAGACAGAGAGATCACTTACTCGTTACCATCAGAGAAAAAACATATAGGACTTGGGGAAAATTAATTTAATTTATTGCCAATTAAAATAAATTCGGATAGTGAGAGAGACAAAAATGAAAATAACACCTTTCCTCCCTACACACATTTTTCAGGTTCAGTTAGTTTCCCCATTCCTCACTTCTTAACCTCTTCCCTCCTCCCCACTGAGTAACTCAAGGAGGGTGGGGAACTGGGGGTTGTGATCAGTTCATAATTATTATATCTGCTGCTCATTCTTCCTCACACTTTTCCCCTGTTCCAGTGTGGGTCCTCTCCATGGGCTACAGTCCTTCAAAAAATATCCCGGTGTGGGTCTTTCGACAGGCTGCACAATAAACCTGTTCCAGCATGAGGTCTCCGTGGGTTGCAATTCCTTCAGGAAATCTCTACCTGCTCCCGTGTGGGGTCCTCCACAGGATGCAGTGTGGATATCTACTCTTGTTCTGGTCTTCTCCATGGGTTACAGGGAGATACTTGCCTCACTATGGTCTCTTCTGGAAGCTACAGGGGAATCTTTGCTGCCTGGAGCATGTCCTCCTTCTCCTTCTCTGAGCTTGCTGTTTCTTACACTTTTTTCCTCACTCTTCAGTGCTGTGTGGCATTTTGCCTTTTCTTAACTACATTTTCCCTGAGTTGCCACTACCTTGGCTGAGGGTTTCAGCTGTCCCCTGTGGTGGGGAGGGGGGCTCCTATTGGAGCCATCTGGAAATGGCTGTGTCCAGCATGGAGCAGCCATTGGCCTCTCCTCACAGAGACGACCCCAGTAGCTCCCACTCACAACATCTGGACACCTGCATCCAGTCCAGATGTACTTGGAGGTAACTGACAGTCTCTTTGGTTCTTGGGCACACAAAGCTGCAGGTCTTTAAGAAACTTTAGAAGCACCACATAAGGCAGCAATGGCTCCTTAGGCACCTAAAATGTTAGTCATATAGTATGTGGATTTTGTTCTTAAGTGCAAGTGCTAAGTGTTTCTTGTGGATTTGAGGTTTAATCCATAAATCTCTATGCTCTTAACAATTGCTACCTCACTTTGGGGACCAGGTGAAGGTAAAGAAATTTCAAACACCAGCAGAATCCTAAATTCATCACTGAAAATTATGTCTGCTTCTTGAATCTTAGTCTTTGGGTTCCCCAGTGTACTGATAATAAAATGATGGACATTTCAGAAATCCTAACTGACAGACATACAGTGGCTTGGGAAATAAGATTTTCATTTTTCACTGCTTCAAATGTATGAAGTAATCAGCTTATTCCTTCTGAAAAAAAAGCAAATGTATCACATATGCAAGTGATTTATCCTTTGAACCAAAGACCTGATACTGTTTTCGACAGCAGCACTTTTACAACAATGCAATTCTGAATTCACATTTTAGTTTGATTTGCCCCAACCTGAGAAGACTGTACGTCTCTAGATGTTCTGTAGAATATATTATTCTGCTTAGTAGTCTCTATATGTCACAGAAAAGTATGATTTGCTTTGCTCTGCCTTAGATGCTCATAGTGAATTGTATTAAATGTTTGCTTCAATGCAATAAGTATCTTTCTAAAGACTAAAGTAAAACTCAGTCTATCATTATCACTTTTGACATGTAGAGTATATTGAGACACTTCATAGGGACTTTTCTTTACAGATACATACAGATATCATTATGCAGTCTTTCTAGATGCTTAAGGAACTGATTCTCTAAGAAGCAGATCCCTACCTACTTATTCCTCCCCTCTGCCTTGCCAGTGTTCCAATTTAGACTTCCTTTTATGCTACTATTCACTTTTCGCAAGGCGAAGCAACTTAACTTGCAAAACAAGCTATTCGCCCCCCAAAATGACAGCTCAATAACTCCTAAAACTGGAGCTGATAAAAAGATGGGTAGTTCTGGAGGTGAATGTGTTTTCTCCACAATGCTTTTTTTTATGAACAACTTAAATTCAAAGTCTGCACTTTCTGCAAGTATCAGCTATAACTTTTTCTTCTAAAAAATAGCTGACAAATTAGCAGTTAAAGTGTCATATACTTCAGAGCACACATGGCAGTTATTAAAATTCATAAGAACTTCGCAGTGGTCACAGATCATGTGTCTTTCATCTATGCAGTGCTCTGCACAATTTTCATCAGACATTAAGAGAAGCATTTCTTCACTCCTCTCCACTCAGAGCATATGCTTTCTACCTAAATTCTGGAAAGTGATCCTGTATGGGCTGCTGTGACACATTGTAAAGTTCAGTGGGGATGTGAGGCACGAATTGCAGTCATGGCATGATCTGAGTTCCTAATGAACTAGCAGGAACAGACTGTATGCTTATCAATATGTAATGTTTTCTCTTTCTGGCTTAATCAATTTGTGTGTTAATGTTCCTTGCTGACCCATCAACCTAGCATCTTCCTGGTGCTCTCACCTTCCATTGTAATAATCTAATCTAGAAGTACAAAAGCATAAAAGGCTGGTGAAAACCTTATAAAAAAGGAATCTGTAATAGATTTTTACATAATACTAAAGTAAAATAGAAATAACTGAGAGATCAGGCCACATGAGTAAAAAGATAACATATTTAGTAACCTGCAGTACTATACTATTACTGATACCTCCTTTGGTGGTTTGTAAATCTGCTAACATTAGCTCTGTCTGGTGTCGTGTGGGTAATAGACTAATAATTTTTTTTATTTTCACTTTCTAACATCATAAGTTTATCTCCAAAAGGAGTACTTTATTTCCTAGTTTCAGCTATGGCAAGGTAAATTTTGACACAGGGCCCACAGTGCTGCACCTGTTTTGTGTTCAGCCAAAGCTCTACTTCTGCAAAGTATTCATTTCTCCTTTGAAAGTTGTAGGAAAAGCAGATGCCTGTATTTCTCTCAGTATTTTTTTCCATTGTTTGTAGAATATGAGTGATGATTCTGTCATACTTTTTGCCTACCTGGAAATATTTGAGTGAGCATATTTTATCAGCAAGGATACCAGTACTTCAAAACCCGCAGTGAATCTTTTAAAAACTGAAGTTTTCTACTGATTCCTGAAGACTGCATTAGTAACATCCTTGTTCTGTATGATTTAATTTTTGTTGGACTTTCTGTTGGTCTTGCTCAATTTGAGAGCAATGTCAATTTGAGATGTCATATCAAATGACATGAATACATTCAGCCTATTTCCAAGTACTGAAGAAAAATAGAATTCTTTCTTCCTTCCTTTGCCTTGCCTTGCCTTGCTTTCCCTTTCCTCTTTCTCTCCACCTTTCTCTTCAACTTCACTTTCTTCTTTCTTTCCTTTCTTCCTTCTTTTCAATAACATTTTAGTGTCCATCTAGTAATGTTCTTGTGCTGTTTGGGGGCATTAAGATATTTTTAGTCATAAAATATTTTTTAAAAAATCTTCTTATATTTAGTTCTGCCTACCCTGGTTTCCATTTCATAAACTTTTTTTTTTTT
>VXBH01005615.1:16538-32448 GCA_013400035.1 Rynchops niger | reverse complement strand
TCCTCCTAGCACTTTACAATTGACACAGCATTGGATTTTAGTGAAATTACAAAAGAGAAAAAGATAAGGCATGTTGAAAGAGGATTCACAGCCATTGTTCTTTAGACATCATAAAATAATTGGGTGAATGAATAAATCCACTTTATTAAAAAAAATAAAAATAAAAAAAATAATCTGTATATTGGATTACCCTATTGCAACTGTGGAATAAATAAGTGATGGTGTGGTTTTAATTTACTTCATGAGCAAGAAACTATGACGGAAAAACAGTCAATTATCAACAAGGAAATCTTTCTTTTTTTTCTTTTTTTTTTTTTTTCCCATAATGTTCATATATTTTTCCTAAATATGAACACTACTTTAAAAGTCATAAGGGTTCTGTCTCTGCAGAACTTCACAGTTAAATAAAGGGAAATTTGGCCAAATGTATAATATCTGTTATTTTTAATCTGAACCCTTACTGGACATTTACAAAGGACAAGCAATTAAGGCTGAGTTAGAGGGAACAAAATGTGAGATTTGACCCCCTTCTGTACAAATGCAAAAGCTAGCTAAGGATAAAATGTTACTGGTCAACCTAGAAAAAAGCTTTTTTGATTATCTAAAGATAAAGACTTAAAAAAAAACACAGCATTTTTTTTTTTTTAAGCAAACTGAAGCGCTGTACTGTCAAAGAGGTCAATACTGCTAAAGCCTAGCATTAATCGTGCATAATTTTACTGATGTTGGCAGTCACTATCAAAGGAAATTTTCATGTATGTTTTACATTATATCTGTCGCTTAGGCTAAACGTCCCCTTTTTAGATACCCTTATAGCTACAACTATTAGATAATACAAAATATTTATATTTTAGACATTTCAGATTGTTTTAAGAAACAGTTATAAAATTATACTCCTCCTAGAAATGCTGAACTGTTCTGTGCTCTAATACCAGCCATAAATTAAAATAAGCACAGAACATCACTGAGAGAAAGTTTATTTATCATCTTCCAAGACTCACAGAAAAACTAACATTGGAAGGGACCTCTGTAAGCCGTCTAGACCAAACTCCTGCTTGGAGCATGACTGTATTGAATTACTCAAGGTTGCTCAAAGCCATGCCTTGTTCAGTTCTGAAAATNCATTGTCTCTTGTCCTTTTACTGTGTACCTCTGAGAAGAATCTGGGTCAGTATCTTTATGAATTAGACTTCTGTTTCCTTCCCAGCCTATGTTCATGTGTGTCCAGGTGCTTGAGACAAGCCACTGTCATGCTGCTTTCTCATGGTTAATAAAAGATTCTTTCTTGTGGTCATCTTCTGTATTTGCACGTGGTCCTCACATTATTTTCCCCTAGTTCCTACTTCTTTGCTTACCCATGGTGTTTTCATCATGCAGTGAACCTAATGTCATCACCAACCATTCCAAAGCATAAAGTAGAATCTCACAGTAATACAAAATAAGCCCTGTGAGTCTATGGACAATTGACCACCTATTAAATATTTTGTCTAAAGTTCAAAATACTATTTTAAGTAGCATATATGTGTCTATACATTCAAGAAAAACACAGAAAACACACTGACACCTGAATGTTGACTAAGACTTATGAGAGGATAAAGGAGATGAGAAGATCTAACCATTTCAGTCTAAGAATTCAGAGAAAGCAAGCCATTCAAAAAAAAAAAAAAAAAGAAAAAAGGTAAGACAGATTTTGCAGATCAATTGCCTTTTCTGAGGAGGACAGAAATGTCTGAGTAAAGGTTCAAGTTATTCTTGTCATATTTATTCACATGTAAAATAATTTGGTAAGCACTTTCACCAAAAGAAGGTATCAAGTAGTAGCAGAACAATAGAAACTACACCTTAGATGCAACCTAAATGACACTCATGCATCCTCTCACAGGAAAATATTCTAAAATTCTGTGATGTTGGTATCACTGTATTTACCCCTTGAGTATTTCCTAAAAATTAAGAATAGTGAATGATTCTTGTTCCTTAAAATCAACCCGAAAACCTTTTTCAAATGTAATCTCCTGTGCAATGAAATGAATAGTACGTTAACAGATAGAGGAGTTGAAAATATAGTCCATGAATTTCATTTCAGTAGTAAAAGCCTTTTTGAATATATTGCAAGTAATATTCATTTCAACCCATGTAACCACTTCTTAGGAATGCAGTTTGTGGGTAGCATTAATAATACAAATAGCCAAACCAGTCGTTGATATGCAGGCATTCAAACTTCCTGCTTTACTGTGCCTAGTTAAACAAGAATATTATTCATAAAGCCACCCTTTATCAACTAGAGTTTCATTTACTATTTTAAAGCACAAAAATTAGATTTCTCTCAACTATGTAGTTACTATCTATTAGTCTTTAGACTACCTTAAATTATGGCAAAGCTAAATAGTGACAGTTTTGCTCTTTATTGTTGGAAGTACGGTAAAATAGCCATTTTTTTTTTGGTATTGAAAGGAACCAAGTATTTACATCTAGCATAGAAGAATTCAGTAATTCCAGTTAGCAAAATACAAGTTGTTTTCTTATATTTTAAATGGGAAATATTTGCAAAAAAGGAAGGAAAAAAAACCAAACCCTTAGTTTAAAAAAAAATCAAACACAACAAACCTTATTTCTGGTTCCTAATGCAAAGAAGATTCACAATTTGCCCCATTTTAAGGTTGTTTGTGTTTTTTTTGTTTTTGTTTTTTTTTTTTTTTACCAGAATATTATTTTACTGATGTCGCCAAAGTGAACAGTGATTCACAAACAACAAATGTTGCAAAATCTTGTACGTATTTACCCAAACTTTCATGATTATATGAACTTCTCTAGATGTTTTTCTTTAAATTGCTACTGAAGTTGGCAAAATTGTAACTGACAGTTGATTTTTAGAATCAGATACAATTCATAGAGAAATGCATCCCTGTCTTTTTTCCAGTCAAAATCTTTTGCATGCCTTACTAGTAGATCTTGTCCACCTGTGAAAGAGATGAGACATAAACCAATTCATTGGTTCAAATATGACTAAAATCTAAGAAACAGTCTTCATCTTAGAGACATGTAGACTATCACACTATCTGCATGCTTTCCCTATATTTTAGTTTGAGGAAAAAGTGACACAAAAATGTCTTCAGTGGCATCTGTTGACTTTCCTTGATGCCTCTTTAGGCATCAGGCAGGAGGCTGATACAAGAGCAGCATCTATTGGTTTTTTTGAGCCACTCTCTCTCACACATATTTCTATAAATGTCAGTCTCCTTGTGACCCCATTTTGAAAAATAGGTACAATATCTGGGAAATGGCTTCCTCTCAGATTATACTGCAAGCTTAATATTGTCAGGTTTTCTTCTCTTGTAAATTCTTCACAGACATACTGTGATTATGTGCATGTGTGAGAAATTTCCATGCTATCCGGAGGTAATATAATCAGGGTTTTCACCAAATTACAGAAGATGATTTCTCTGTTCTTCTGAAGTCTATTTGAAAATAGTATTAAAAAATAAAGAAGAAAAAGAAAAAAAAGAAAGCAAGAAAAAAAACCAAAACAAACAAACAAAAACCCCCCACAAAACCCACCAACTTTTCTCCCCAGTTTTTTACCTACCAAAAAACATAATTTAGATGTGGAAGAAATTAACAACTCTTAATCTAACAACAAAGGAGGCTTAGAAACGTATTGCATATTTGTCATTACTTTAAGAGAGATGGAATAGTTTAAAGCAGATCAGAACAATGAAGTGATCTTTTATGGCAACAGACAAATTGTTGTCTTACCTCTGTGATGAATGTTCTCCCTTAACCCTGATTTCAATTCTGACTTAATCAGGGAAGCATATCAACTGTTTCAGCAATGAGAAAATGTCAACTTTCAACATCACCATCACATCATGATGGGGCCTCACAGAACCCTCCCTTAGATGAGCAGGATCCTATACGGTTACTTCACATCATGCTGCTCCTACATGGAGTCACCATCTTTCCATTTTGAACCCTTCTCAGTTCAGAAGGCTGAATTCAAAAGAGGGCAAGATATGAAATAGAAATAATATACAAGCCTAACGAGTTTTCAGAAGACTATCTTTTCTGTGACTAGCTAGACAAAAGCTTGCCTACCTGTAATGTCATGAAATACGGAGAGTATATAACAGTTATCAGACTTTTAGACCCCATGATACTGACACCATGGTATTCTTGTCCTTGAGCTTTGCTCATAAACCAAGCAGTTATCTGTTATGGTCGTCAACAATGCAAGGGTGAGATCTTGTTCCATTTTCCATACCAACAATACAATTTTCTCATTTTCCTTTTAAGTTTATGGTTTAAAAAACAATTTATGTATAGCAAATGAGGAGAGTTTTGTATTTTTGAATGCTAGGTGTCTACTGAGAACTTGAAAAATGTTGTAAAACACGGTAAAAAAAAAATAAACCTTTAATGTTGCTATATCAATGTTGTGTTTGTCACCTTTAATATTTTTAAAGGCGTTACAGAAACAAACAATATTTAGAGGGAGTAGGATGACTGCCTTCAATATTTGTGAATAATATCTTCTAGAAAAAGAAGTCTCAGAGTGAAGTTATTCAATTAGGGTTGCATCCGAATCTGAGACTCCCAGTAAAATGTATGTGCAAAGTTTATGCATTTTTAATAGACTGATCATTAATATTTCAAACCTGTTTCATTATTGTGCTGCATAAATATGGCTATAGTATTTGATAAACATTGAGTCTTGTTTAATTGATGATTTTCCAGTAATTGGACCAAATATGTGTGTTTTCCTTGGCTTTGTTATTTACCTTGCCACTGAAAGAGAAAAGGTTATTCACGTGGCTGAAATCGAGGCCCTTGCAATGCCTTCCTCTTTCCATTAACTGTATGGCATTTTACTGGAAGCATTTTTCTTTATATCCACTTAGATGTTTAAATGTGGTCTAATGCAGACTGTATGAATATGTGTCCCCAAAATGTATGCAGCCCTTCCACAGATTAGTTAATGTCACTCCCATTTTGGGATAATTGCACAGAATGCTTACAGGCTCAACAACACCTTAAGGGGAGAGAGGGGAATAAATAAAATTTATTGAAGTTCTGACTTCATGTCTTTGCAAGTGTGTAAGCCTGGGGCTATTTCCAGAATAAACTTATTCTTTGTAGACTCAATTGCATAAATTTCTACTGTAGCAATGTGAGAGCAAACTTTAATTCTTGCTGTTGCAGCATGAAGTGTGACTAAGCAAAATGCACCCTGGAATTCCTGTTCCATTGTGAGTGATGACTAGCACAAAACTAATTTGAACAGTTAGAATAAATGTTTTCGGGATGTGGACATTAGCCTATCTTTTATTTTTTCTGGGTTTTGGCTGAGGCTTTTGAGATAGTATCTAACACCAAAAAATCTATAATCTCATTTGGGACCTCTGCTAATAGCCGCTATTGCCTCATACAAATCATAAGAGATTAACATTTTGACTTAGCGAATATCTCTCTAAATGTTTGTACATTGCTTAATGCACTCTAGCCATGATTCCAATTTCTGCCTTTGAGTCACTGTAATAGAATTAATAAATAATAGCAATTCAAGGAACAAAGCCCTGACTTTCAGTTTCAACTGCTTCTACATTTCCTAACCCTAGTTACCTATAGTACACAAATTTTCTCCTAATGTTAGCAGCCTGACCAGAAAAGAATGTGACACAACTATCAGAGTGCCTGCCTTCATTACACTATGAGTGTTTTCTTGCATAACCAGTAAAACTGTATAGTTCATAAACTGTTTAGATGAGCACTGAATTTTTGGAATCCTACAGTAGTTCAACTACCCAAATCTTTCAAGTTCACCCATCACTGTTGGGGCTTGAGTAGTTTGGTTTGCAGGCTGTTGACTGCCTGCATTAATAAAGACAAGTCATTAGTTACACTGCCTGTACGAGGGTTTTCCAGTTTAATCCATATATATTCTCTGCATGAATGGTATTGACGTTGAAACTGACTATTCAGCTACGGTTGGGGGCTGAGAGGTATTCTCTGAATGAAATAATAGAAACCCAACTGATTGGATTTAACCTACTGCAGACAAATTTATCCATTCTCGTTTTCACATTTTTCATGTCAACTTTGTTTTGAAGTTTCTAATACATATCTGAGGTGACTTTGGTGCTGGGAGTAGAAAACCTGGTTGGGCTGAGTACTTTGATCCCAGATGTAGGGATCAAATGATCAAACTGGCAACTATTCACTACATATTTCTCCAACTTAATTAAAATATTGAACAATATTTCAAAAACTGTGTTTGAGAAATGAATGCCCGAGTTTCATTTGCCTTCTACACCCTTCAGGACTTTTCAGAAAGGTCTGGAGTTATCTCTAAAGTTCAGAGTAACTATAGTGGGATACAGTTCCCACAACTTATTAGTGAAGTCTTATGAATGTAGTCTGATGGCCTAAATGGGGGCAGCAGTAATTGGGCAAAATATTTTCCAAACAAAGAAAGGTCTTCAGCTCCTTTCTTTTAGACTAATCCTGTCCCGGTTCTAAAAGCTGCAAATGTTGACTGTAAAAAACAGTCCTGCCTTTATTCTTATATGGGATTTGAACTTCTACAGGTAGCCCATCAAAAAGTATTTGTTAGCTGTATGATTAAAAATGGCAATAAAGTCACTACAGCAAATAAAGATCCTGTCCATAGAGCAACTGAAAAATGGAAATAGATAATCTTAGAGAACAGAGAATTTACAAAGGAAGAAGGAGAGGGAGAGTATTTACTCTTCGAACAATTGGAGAGTGCAGATTGTGACTTGGATTGCACTGAGTTTCCACTGAATGCATTTTATACCATTAACAGTGTTGTCTATGACATATAACTGGGGGAAACAGCTCTGTTATTGGTTCAAATACTATTGTTTTTCATTAGGCTGTTGGGGTTTTTTGTTTTGTTTTGCTTTGCTTGTTTTGTTGGGTTTTTTTCTCCTTTTTTGAGGAAAAGGGTGACAGCCTTGGAAATGTTTTTGGACTCTCTTAGATTCCCAAGTAGGAAAAAGAGACCTTTAAAGGTCATCCAGTCCAACCACCCCCACTGCAATAAGCAGGGACACCTTCAGGTAGATCAGGTTGCTCAGAACCCCGTCCAACCTGACCTTGAATGTTTCCAGAGATGCCACATCCACCACTTCTCTGGGCAACCTGTTCCAGTGTTTCACCACCCTTATTGTAAAAAATTCTTCCTTATATCTAGTCTAAATCTTCCATCTTTTAGTTTAAAACCATTACCCCTTGTTCTATTGCAACAGGCCCTGCTAAAAAAAATTGTCCCCATCTTTCCTGCAGGCCCCCTTTCAAGAGAAAGCACAGGAAAATGGGCAAGCGCAATAGGATCTGAGCATCCTCTCCCAGCTTTGCCTTCATTTGTTGGACTTAAAAAAGTCTGTCTGTCTGAGGCCTTGTCTACACAAATAGATGCAGGCAGAATCAAGGTCACCTGCCTACAACTTCATTCTGAGCTGTCTGAGCTGTTTGCAGATGGTAAATATATTAGTGCAGCTAACACATGTTGTATTTTCCTGACTGATCAGCAGCTCTGCGCTGACTAGCCTGGTAGATACACAGAGTTCATGTGTCTGCGTCTACCTATCCATCTCCTTCCATTCAACAGGCTTTGGTTTCTCCCAGTTACTCCAGTAGAAATTATTTGCACTATTTCAAGACTAACTTCATTTTTTCATGAACATGAATGCCCAGCCTTGTGCATGTTTAGGTGTTTAAAACCTCATTTTGAGAAGCCATAATACAAAAATAAAAAATGATTTCCAGTGGAACTGGGGGGAAAAAATTAAGTCAGATCTTTTAACTGTCATACTGATCTCATTTCTTATGTCAATGCAGTATTTTCATTTGTTTGTTTAGTTGGGATTGCTTGTATTTCACATTGAAATAAGGAAAATTAGAATTAAGTCTTCTATTAAGGGAAGCCCAAGCAGAAATTGATTTTTTTTTTTTTTTTTCAATTAACCTATTACTTAGGCAAATGTAGCCTTTGCAGAGCAAACACAAAGGGATTTGAAGAAAATAAAAAGACAGAAAATGTTGTCTATTCATGGGTATAATTTTAGAGTAATTTTCCAAACTGTTGGTGCAAGCTTGAACTTGCCTGGGAAGACGAAGAGGAGACTAATTTGCTATCTGTTTCTTTACACAGTAGTTAGCTTTATACTGTTCACTAAACAGGGTAATTACAGCACCAATCTTTACAATACACACAGGTTGTAGGTGTATTTTAGAAAATGTTTGTTTCAACGTTAATATTTATAATAGATATTAATGACCTCCAGTTAACAGAAAGACATTCGTTTTTTTGTTGGTGTGGGTGTTTTTGATTTTTTTTTTTTTCCCCCTTTTAAATCTAGCCAGCATTTTTCAAAATGTATATCAGGAGGGCTCCCATACACCTGTAATATTTCAAGCATAGAAGACATTGCAAAACTCACATATTTTTGCTTTAAATAGCTACCTATTAGGCATTATAAATTAAATGCAGAAATTGAACATTAAGCTGACAGTTTTACTCACCTAGGTATAATAGCAGAGCAAAAAGTTTGCTGCAATGCTTGTATGTGTACATGTATTTCCTCTGTATGATACATCCCCTGAAGGGCCCCATGGAAATTCCATCTTGCTGTGCTATAAATGAAATGTCCTCTTGTAGTATACTGCACCATACTTCAGCAGCAGCCATCTTCCCAATGCACTTCAACATATAAAGAATTGCAGCAATGATGTGCTTGAGGGGAAACCTGGGAAGCTCTTGTTAAAATTCCATCGCCAAATTAAGTGGAAGCTTGGAGTGATTTTCCATCCTGTGATGCAAATTGCAGGTTCATGCAGAATGTGAAACCACCTCTTTCAGAGACGAATTATTTCTAGAGCTTTAATACAATTACCTTTGAAGACCAAATATTTTGCCTGTTGGGTAGAGCTGAACTGCATCAAAGGGCACGTTAATAAAACTGTCTCCAGTCTTCCTTACATTGCCTTCATTTTCTTGATACTGTAGCTGTTGGGTGTCATATGTTTTTTGTGATATGATAGAAATTTGGCTAATTTTTTGTCAACTCTAATAATTTTGGTAATTAAAATAAATTTCAATTTAATTGATAAACTAGCTTTTGCATTCTTATAATATCTTTGAAATTCTGGCACATTCATTTTATTTTAGGAAAAAAAAAAAAGAATTAATTATTTTGCAACATAGGATGGCCCAGTTGTAATAGATAAATTAAAAGGAGTTAATAACTTTTGTTATGTCTTCTATATGAAAAATACAGTGCCTAATGGTTTTAGGGTTGGAGGGATGCTTTTGAGAGAAGGACAACAACTGTGAGTATTTTTTTCTAATATTTAGTGTACTTAAGTTTCAATTTATGAAGTAAAATGACATATATTCTATCGGGTTAATACAGACAGCACATTGATCTTCATAAAATATACTTATTGAAATTCCTTTTGCTTATTTAAAAAAAAAAAAGGAAGAAGAAAGAAAGAAATAAAAAAGATCCCATTAATTCTTAGAAATACAAGGCTAGGGAAACATTATTTTTAAGAGTTTTGGATAGTAATAAAAATAACGAAAAATATATTTAACATAACAATTGCCAAATTACGCTTACTCTATTTCATAGAATGACTGTGGTCAGAAGCAGTCTCTGGAGACCAATTAACATAATGTCACTGCTCAGAGCAGGTTCAACCCATGTGCAGTTGGGTCTTAATATCTCCAAGGATGGAGGCTCCACAACCTGTCTGGACAACCTGTGTTAATGCTCATCACCCACATAGTAAAAACAGTGGTCTCATATTTAGGTGGGATTTTCTGTGTTTCAGTTTGTGCCCATTGCCTCTTGTGCTGTGACTGGACACCACTGAGAAGAGTTTGCCTCCATCATCTTTGCAGCACTCTCCCCCATCAGATATTTAAACACATAATATCTGTCATTCCCTCTCCTCCTGAGAGCTTTCTCCAGGCTGAACAGTCCCAGGTCTCTCAGCTTCATCTCATATAAAAGATGTTCCAAGCTCTTGATCATTTTGTGGGCCTTTTGCTGGACCCACAGTAGTGTGTCCATGTCTCCCTTCTACTGGTGAACCTAGAATTGGACCTCACATTCCAATTGTGCCCCACCAGTGCTGGGTAGCAGAGAAGGATCACCTCCCTCAGACTGCTGGCAGTGGTCTTCATAATGCAGCCCAGAAGGAATTCTTTTCTACAGGGCACATTGATGTCTCATAAGCATCTTAGTGTCCATCAGGAGCACAGGGCCTTCTCTGCAAAGCTGCTTCCCATCCAGTTTGTCCCCAGGCTGTACTGGTGCATGGGGTTATTCTTCTCCAAGGCCAGGACTGGGTATTTCCCATTGTTGAACTTCATGAGATTCCTGTTGGCCCATTTTTCCAATCTGTCAAGATCCCTCTGAATGGCAACCTGCCAACCTGCCTGTTTGGTGTACCAGTCACTACTCAGAGTTTTGTAGTGCACGCAAACTTGCTGATGGTGCACTTTGGCATCTTGTCATCCAGGTCACTAGTGAATATGTTAAACAGGGCTGGACACAGTATTGGCCCCTGGAACACATCACTAGTCACTGGCCTCCAGATGGAGTTCATGCCGATGATCACAACTGTCTGATCCCAGAAATTCAGACAGTTTTCAGTCCACCTCACTGCCCATTTATCTAACCCATACTTTATCATTTGTCTATGAGGATTTTATGTGAGACAGTGTCAAAAGCCTTGCTAAAGTTGGAAAAAAACAAATAATGCTCCCACTGTACTGGTTTTGGCTAGGGCAGAGTTAATTTTCTTTACAACAGCCTCCATGGTGCTATGTTTTGGGTTTGTAACCAAAACGTAATGATGCTTTAGCTACTGCTGAACAGTTCTTGCATAGCATCAAGGCCTTCTCTGTTTCTTATTTTGCCCCTCCAGCAAGGAGGCTGGGGGTATACAAGAAGCTGGGGGCTGGGGGGGGCACACAGCTGGGACTGCTCATCCAAACTGACCAAAGAGATCTTACATACTATATGATGTCATGCTCAGCAATAAAACTGGGAAGGCGGCGAGGGGACAGAGCTTTTCCAAAATTGCCGTTGTTCAGGGACTTGCTGGGCATTGTCCTGCTGGTGATGAGCAATGGCTTTTGCATCACTTATTGAGGGTTCTTGTTTTGGTTTTCTTTGATCCATGAGTTTTCTCTGTTTTGTCCTTCCTATTCTCTCCCACATCCCACTGCAGGGCAGAAGTATGTGTGTGAGAGGGGCTGTGTGATGCTTAGCTGCCTACAGGGATTAATCCACCACACACCCTCATCCAATGAGAAAATCATTCTGTTGTAGAAAGCCATCAGTTTGGTCAGGTATGATTCCCCCTTTGTCAATCCATGCTGACTACTCCCAGTTGCTTTGTTCTTAATGTGTTTGGAAACTTTCTGATTATTTGCTCCATCGTCTGCACAGGGATTCAGGTGCAGCTGATCAGTCTGTAATTCACTGGATTCTCTTTAGCTTCAGATCTCCAGATGCAGCTACTGATTTCTCACCAATATTAAAGAAAGAATAATTAAAATAGTACCTCAGGTTTGATCCTAGTAACAAACTGATCCCGATTTGCTCTTTCCCTAGTCCCTTTGAACAACTCAGGATTGGAACATCTCTTGATCCTTTTTGCTATAAGGAAAGTATTTAGGTTAAAAGGATGAGCAGAAAAATACTCCCACCCTCCTCCTCCACAACCCAAGGATGAAAGAGACAGAAATTTGTTTTTTTTTTAAATTTTCCTGATCAGCTGAGTATTCCTTGCTGTCTGCAGCAGAGCAGAAGTCTCACAGAAATATGGGATGTGTTGTCATACCATCACAGAAGTTTTCACGCTACATTTGACTACATACTGAAGGGACATCTAGACATGAGAAGTGGTGAGTCTATGATATGGAAAATCAGGCACTGCAGTGTCATTGTGGGGATGTTTAAATCAAGTGAGAGTGAAGATTACAATTGATGTAATCAGGTTTAAGAGAAAATGACTTTGTTGTATTACCATGGCACAAAGAATCACAAAAAGAGTGGGCTGGAAGAATTCTAATGAGACTAATTATCTTGATAATGCACGAGGCAGGATAAACTATAGTTATGTTAATCCTGATGGTTTTACGTTGCATATTTTAAAAGACTTCTACTGATGCACGTTCCACAGAAAAAAATAAATCTTCAACAGAGCCTTTAGCAGATCTAGTTAGAGCAGGGGTATTGTAGTTTGGAATAAAATAGTAGGCCTTAGTAGTAGGAATAGTAGGAATGTTGCGATAAACAACTAGGTCCTTGAATAAAAACACTGTCTGAATATCGTTTATACATACAATTTAAAGAACTACAAAAAAATCCAGCTGATGTCAATCAATGCACTCTCATTGACTTCAATAGAACTAAGTCAATTTAAAGCAGCTGAGATTCTGGCTCTAAATGTCATAGTTCAAACTCACCTTAAAACAGATATGAGAACTCTAACGAGACAAACAACCCACAAAATTAAATTGATCTGCAAATGTGGAGTATTTCTCACCATAAATTAATTTCTTAACAGATACTGGCTTTTATCAAATATTTTCAAGAATCTCATTCAGCAGTGAAGGAACCGAAGTGTCAGTCAATTGTAGTTTGTGTGTTTTACCCTTCAGCATCCCCCGCATAAATACCTGAAATACGTTTTCTAATGGAAAGCCTGCAAAATCCCCATAACAATAGCAGAACAAACAAATTCAACTGCAGTAAACCAGCATAAAGCAAATTTACTAGAATAATTAGCAGGCAGTTCATCATCACAACTGTAGCAACATTTTAAGTAACAGGATGTCTGCTCCCTGGGCACACTGCAATTAGAATGAGTTCATAATAAATGTGTTCATTAAGCTGAATCTGCTCACAACAAGGATGTAAAAAGAGCCACCAAACAGATGACTTCAATGTAGTCAGTTTCCTTTGTTTATCTTTTCCTGTTCTTCCCTCTCTTTTGTATTTGAAGGGAAGATAGTTTTCATTTATAGACACCCACTTTAGATGCTAACTTACGGTCATTTTATTGATTTCTCCTACATGAGCTTCACATGGGAATTTGTGTTTCTCCTATTAAAGTTCATATTGCTTATTCATTGGACTAGGTTATGGAAACAGCATATGAGTTAACTGTAAGTATCTCCTGTTTGGTTTTTATGCAAGCTGCCTTTTTGCCAGAGAGGTGAGTGATGTTTTCTGCTAGTTGCATGATAGAATTTTATTACTCTGAGAATGAAAAACGTGTCACAGGCATTTAAAATCTGTTTAGAGGATCTGATTAATCTCATAGGGGAGCCCATGAGCTATCCTTACTTTCTCTTTCTCTCCTTTCTTCTGCTATATTTTCTCACTCACTATTGGCTTTTATTATGGCAATTTATCTAGATCTAGCAGAGCTGAAGGGGAATATGGAGAAAGAACTGCCTCTCTGTGTAGTTAATAGTTATGCTGTGACATGAATGGTTGTTCCAGGTTACAGATAGAGTGATGAAGCTAATACAGCTTCTAGTAATTGAACTCATTTGAACTTATTCTATTCTCACTGATGAATGATGTAAATCGGGAGTGGCTCTGGTTGCACAAATAAAACTGGTGGAGGTTTGCTGAAGATCAGGACCAGAGGCTATCAAAATAATAAACCATAATATGGAGTGTTTTTTTTTTTTTTTTTTCACACTTACAAAGGAATCTGGCTATTTGTTATAAGCCTGTGCAAGCTGTAATTATTTAATAGTATTAATAGCCAAATCTTTGACTGGACTAACAGTTAATGGTTGTACTTTCAAACCAATGCAGCTGTGATCTAACAAGAAATATGAAGTGCTAAGTTTCTGAAAAATAATGCTGGAAACTATGTTTCTACATCAAAAGTTTCAAAAGTGACTGATACTGTACTCATTCTTGGATGTCTAAATCGGGACACATTTAGACATGCATTAGCCTTTCTGTCATTTTGAAAGAATGTATCTGGATACCTTCATTTGACCTTCCGAGAAAAGCTTGAGTGCATTATCTTTACAAATGACCTTTACTTCCAAAATACAAAATATGTTATAATTCTCATTGTCAGGAAAGGGGAGATAGAGGGGGGAAATCAAAGTGGGTCTGGATCTGATAAAGACTAGTGCACTTTGAGCAATTATTAAATGTAGCTGATGTTCTGAAGTCTCAAGTTTCTATCTTAAAGAAAAAAAAGGTATTTTGGTCAGCAGCTCCATAACACATAAAATTTGTGCTTAACTTGAACATTCACTGAACCATTGCAAGTTCTTTCACTGCGTGTGACCAGAGAAGCTTCACAGTCAGCATGAAATTCAGTGTACAGCCAGAATCTTAATATCTCCAGAACACACACAATGCAGGATCACCTACACACATAGTGCAGACATTGCTTTTAGGCTTGCATTTTTCCTGCGCAGTGGGTGACCTTGAGTATATGACAAAATACTGGGAGACGGATTAATGGGAATTTGAATAGTTCTAAGAAAAGCAGCCTTTGAAACTGTACCTGTACTTTTTACCAGCGTTTTAGCTTCTAGGACATCCAAATTGGGCAGGAATTGCTTCTCAGTATGCTCCTAGCATTTATTTAAAATATTTTAGTGGCCCTTGATCACGCTTTTGAGATGTGACTATCTGTGGATTATCCTTAAAAGAAGATTTCTTCTCTGCATCCCAGGTGGATGGAAACTATTGCTTACAGCCTTGAGTATATTATTTTACACATCTTTGTGTTCAGTGTTTTCTGATGGTTCTAAGCTGGTTTCTTTCCCAGCAACTCATTTTTTTCAACTATTGGTCTAATGAAGCAATTCTACATGCACTGTAGAAAAAACTCAGAAACCACAAGTGGTTCTGAATTCCGCTTCAGCAGCAACTTCCTTTACAGACAGTATTTGATATATCTAACTTATGAAAAACCTGTTCTTGTATGGGGTAGGTGTAACTGGTCTTTGGATACTGCAGCATGAAACCTGGAGTCCACAGTCAGGCTTACTGAGTCTTACTACGAGTGAGTGCAAAAAGCTAACATTTTTGACAATGTCCCAGTCAAAGTGTGCACTGAACATAGAATCACAGACTCATAGAATCCTCTAGGTTATAAGGGACCTTTAAAATCATAGAGTCTAACCATTAACCCAACACTGCCAAACATGCCACTAAACCATGTCCCTAAGCACCGTGTTTACCTGTCTTTTAAATACCTCCAGGTGTGGTGATTCAACAACTTCCCTGGGAAGCTTGCTCATATTGCAATAAGAAATACTGAGCCCTGGCTGAACTCTTAAATCATGTCCCTAGCTATGCCATGAGCTCATGTGAAGAATTGCTAGCCATTTGTGATTTATGTGAGAGAACATTTACCTGAAGGCAGGTAACTATGTTGGGCTTTGTTTTGTTTTTCTTCCCAAAGCATTGGCTAGAACTTAGGTTGAAGTTTTGATTTCTTCTTTGACTGCAAGGCTCAACCATAGCTCCTGCTGTATTAAAGCAGGCACTGTCCTCTGACTGCAGTTGCTTTTTATGGGAGGACATTCCCCTCCTGTTGTGGAAGTTATCTCAGTTGGAAGAAAGAAACCTAGAGTTTCTTGGCTCTATTGAACACAGCACCTGTCCAACATTTCTGAATTTTGATCTCTGCTCCAAGGCCTGTTTTCTTAAGTAATGACATATATTGCATGTTAGTCACCTAGGCCATTACTGGAAAAAGCCCTTCAGCTTGTAACATACACTTGCCCAAAGCTCTCAACCTTCATTCTTCTGAGTACACTGAAAAGGAACCTTAGGTTCAGAGAAAAATTCTATTGTTTGCTAAGTTATAAAGAGAACATAAAAAA
>VXBH01005614.1:134412-155008 GCA_013400035.1 Rynchops niger | reverse complement strand
CGCGGGGGGGGCGGGGCGCGGGAGCGTGCGTGGTGGCGAGCGGGGCCGGGGCTGAGGGCCCCAGGCGACGGGGGCCCGGGTGGGGCCTGGGGCGGGAGCGGGGTGAATGGGGCCGGGGGTCTGGTGGGGCCGGGCCCGGGGTGAGGTCTGTCCCCTCTCCCGCTCTCCGGGCTGACGGGGGGGACCTGCTCCCGTCCCGTCCTGTCCTGTCCGGGGGCCCGGCCAGGCTCCAGGCCCCAGGGCTCCCCTCAGGCTCGGGCCCGCAGCTGCCGCTCTCCAAGCAGGCTTCTGGAACGATTTGCCGGGTGCCGGTGTTCATTGGTCATGAGATGTCAACACTGACATTTAACATTCGCTTTGAGGGTGACAAACTACCTTCAGATCCCTGTGAAATATTTACTTCCAGGAGAGGGGCTCTTTGCTGCAGGGGAAGAGCTGCAGAGGCTCCAAACAGCGCGGGCGACAGCGTCGTGCCTGAACCCAGACAGCTTTGAAGTGGGCGCACCTGAGATTAAGATGGTTGCAGGTTCTTTCCCTCTGAGGCTGCTCTCCGGAGGGACAGCAGTTCTGGCTGTGAGGTGCTGCCCATCCTGCCCTGAAGCAGCAGTGCAGTGGGGTGACTGCGAGCTCCCAGCTCCCCTGAGTTGTTCAGGGAGGCTCAGGCAGTAAGATGGTCGATAAGTGGAAGGAGTGATGCTAAGCTGTGAACAGGTCAGCTCTAGACCTACTCTGTAAAGCAAGATTGGCTGTTAATTTTGTTGCCAGTCACGTGGTAGAAATATTTTAACTGCTTGGGAGGATAGAAAGGAGGATGAGAAGGGGCCACTCTGTGGAGCGAGGTGGGTAATGATAGCTATACTCTTAATTACTGGCTTGGGGCTTCTCTCTTTGCTGCAAAACATTATCTCATTTGTGTGCAATAAAACTGAATTATTTTAATGACCGTTTTCCCCTCCGCTAGGGTGCCTCTGGTGTTGATGCTGTTGATTTCTTTTTTAAGCAGACTTAGCCTGTCGGCGGGAGACGGTTTTAATAGAGTCTGTGAACGCAAGCAATATTTCAGCAGAATAACGTCTCTTGCTGCCTTCTCTTGTATTTCAAATAACTTACAGGTGTATTAGTTATCTGAAATGCAGTATTATTCTGTTAAAACCTGGGAGGATGTGACTGGGTAAAAGATTGCTCTTCCCATGCCACGTTTCTTGAATTCCTGTCCCTGAGAATCTATTAGTAGCAAGTGCTAGAGGCAGAGTCCTGATACAGATGCATCTTTGGTCTGGTCCATTAAATGATTTCTATCACAGGAGCACGGTGTAGAATTGTTAGTCAGCTGTGAGGAAATTAATCTCTTAGCCTGGAAGAAATGCCCGTGGACTTGATGTTTCCTGTACCAAATCCCATATCCCTTTGGATTTGAGATTTGCGCAGCTGATGGAAGTTTTTTTTAACTTCTGGATACTCTTCAAGCCATTGAAGCTGTCTAAATTGCTGGGATTGCAGACATTTCAGGTGGTTTTATTAAAAATGTATCAGGACTATGCTTCTTGGTGAGTTCATATCGTGTGGTTTGCCAATAAAAGAAATGGGTTCTGGTGGAAAAACATATTGTGCTACTCAGTGTTTGGCCTGTGCGGTTCCCTGATGTAATTCAGCTGAAACTTGTGTGCTTGTCTCCCGTTCCTTGTGATTTGTTTTCCTTGTGAGCTTGTGACTTTGCACATGTGTCCTGCATGGCAGGGGAAAACCTCCTGGGCTGGCAGTTGAGATTTGGCACTTGGAAAAGGGACAGAACGAGCGCTGTCCTGAAAACGCCACCAGAAACCTTTACAGAAAGAAAGATAAGCAAGGCCTTGAGGTGTGGGGGTTTTTAACAGCTGATCTAAGGACTGTGCCTTACCCACCATGCTGGGTAGATGGAGTTGGCGTTGAGGAGTAAAATCGCCTTCCCAAACTCCCGGAGTCTTTTCTGGGATCTTGCATGTACTGCTGTGAAAATATTTAGAAAATTGAGGCATTGCATTTCAAAGTCATGAAGGGGAGGATTGAAAGGATGGTAAGGCCGGCAACATTTAGAGGAAGTGTAATGGTATCAAAGATATTAGTTCTTGGAGAAGAAAATTGAAAATGGTTAGCTTTGTAGGAGAGGCACTTGTTGGTGGGCCCCAGATGGAGACGCTGCAGCAGGAGCTCCCCTGCACCAGGCAGCAGTGAATCACCCCGGGAATGGCTTAGGCCAGAGTTGAGGTTTCGGCACCCAACCACACATCTCAGATCTATCGCAGATCAGGGTACGAGTATTGTTTGACTTACGGAGCTCTGTTTCGCAGCGACAGGGGATCGGAGAGCCCAGTGTGTACCATGCCGTGGTGGTCATTTTCCTGGAGTTCTTTGCCTGGGGGCTGCTGACCACGCCGATGCTAACGGTGAGTGAGTCTCCCTGGGGAATAATCCTGGCTCTGGTAGACTAGAGCTCACCTTGGGCTGGTGAGGGAAGAGATCTGAACATCAGCTTTGCAATTTTTTATGGAGTTGGGCAATTATTTTGAAAGGTAATGTATGAAGTATGAAATGCAAATCAAAAGATACAGACAGTACAAAGAGAGGAGAGAATGAAAAATTATCTGGTAATATGAAAAAAAAACCAAACCAGAGGGAAATCAGGTGGGGCAGGGATGGAGAAAGGCATGTTTCAGATTATTTTAGCCTTGCCCAAGCTGCTGGAATAATTTATAGACCTGAGAAGCATTAAAGAAAGAGGCTGCCAATGTTGGAGAGAGGCGGTAGAGCTCCTCACGTAGGTACAGCAGTGGCGTTTTCCCTGTTGTGCTCTTCCAGGCATCTGGCTGTCAGGTGCTGGTGGAAATTAATGGAAATTTTGCAAAAGCTGCTAGCTCTGTTTTTTGTTGTGTTTGGTTTTTTTTCTTTCTTTCTTTCTAGGTGTTACACCAGACTTTTCCTCAGCATACATTCTTGATGAATGGCCTGATTCATGGAGTCAAAGTAAGGAATATTCCTCCTGGGCTTTCATTGAAATCTGCGATCAGTGCAAGGAGTGGCAAGCCATTATAATCTGTGTCAATTGCTGATGTCAACCAGTATTGGACAGAAAAAGGTTCATATTTTGGTTTGGGGTGCTCATTGGCACAGCTAAAGCAAAACGGAGAAATGACAGAGCATAGAAATTGTGTAGTTGACCTTACTGAGCAGTATTAATAACGTGCTGCTTGTCAGCATGGGTTTGGGGCTATAACAGCTGTGTGCTTCAGCTGAAAATATTCTAATCGTCATGAGATCAGCCCTGTAACCGTATTCTGGAGCGTAACAAAATAAAAAATCAATGACATCTGAACTTATCAATAACAGAATTTGAAACTAAGTGGGCCTCAGTGGGCTCTGCCCAGGCAGAAGCAGGGGCATATGCTGTGGCATGGTGAGTTTGGCTGAGACCAGCATTCCCAGAGCAGAATTGGAGGCAACTATAGCAAACAACCAGTAGGCATGTGTTCTGACTCGGGAAAGCAGATTGTTAGGCCCTGGCTCTGGCAAGAGGATCTCAAAAAATGGCCCCCAAAGAGGTTTGCCTTGATGTGAGTTGGGTCCTCCCATATACGCTTAAGGGCTCTTCCCTGCCCGTCTTGGGTTGGAAAGACGTTGAAAGGCATTGAATAATTTTATTTGTGCTTAGTGGCCTTGGCATCTGGTCGGGTCTGTCTTGTCTCCATCCAGAAGAGAAAGCTTTCCCTAGAACTGCGGCGGATGTTAATGTGATGGAGCTGTGCCAACATCTTTTTGGGTACTGGCAGGGCAGCCCCTGCTGCACAGAGGCGCCTGGGGAGAGCACGGCTGCAGGCGGAGCAGTTGCAGAGAATGGGCAGTAATTGGAATATTTAGCAGCACGTAGCCGGTGGAGGATGTGTTGGGGTTTTTCCTCCCTAAAAGGATGAGCAGTTTAACAAACTGTTATGTTTTGGTAATATCACCTGCTTATAGAAAATAGGAATGGGTTATCTCCTTGTATTTTTATCTTTAGATGATGCTGTCAAAAGCTCCTGCTATCAACAATCACAATTTGACTGAGGGATTTCTCTCTGTCGTCCTGTCTGTCTTTCTTAGGGTCTGCTTTCTTTTCTAAGTGCCCCGCTAATTGGTGCTCTCTCTGATGTCTGGGGCAGGAAATCCTTCCTCCTCCTCACTGTCTTCTTCACCTGTGCGCCAATTCCCCTTATGAAGATCAGTCCTTGGTGAGTTTACTCTTGTTATAACCGTGGGGTTCTGAGGAGAGTGAGGCTGAACGATAGGGGATTTGTGGGTGTTGCATTTGAGGATGAGATGGAAGAGGCCGTCCAGTTGAGAAGGACGCTCAGCCTAGAGACTGATTTACTTGTCTGGTTCTACCAGAGGGTTCAGTGTCAGAAGAAAGAGTCTGTCTTTCCTCTCCTGTTGCCTGTTCTCATGATAGGTGCATTATCACTATTAGGGCATGTCAATGTTTCCTTCCTATGAAAAGAAGTGATAAAACTCTGTGGGCCACCAGACTGAAGCTCGGTGTTCTGAGCTCCTTCTGGTGCAATGAGGTAGGATGGACTAGAAGGAAGAATAAGGGAGAGGTTCTAATTCAGCCACTGCGGGCTACCGTGTGGTCACATTCTAACTCTGCCTTTGGCAATGCCTGTTTCAGGTGGTATTTTGCTGTCATTTCCATGTCTGGAGTCTTTGCTGTCACCTTTTCTGTGATTTTTGCCTATGTTGCCGATATCACACAGGAGCATGAACGCAGCACGGCGTATGGCTTGGTAAGGGGCTGAATGACTGGCTTGTGTCTTGTAAGAAATATTTGGGGCTCTGCAGGCAGGAGAGGTATAAAATTAGGGTGGGAGACTTACTGATAAGCTTGCGACGGTGTCAGTGAAAAAATGATCTGTGCTTCACTAATAATACAGTCTCCTGTTTGTTCTCCTGTTCTTCTGTTTGTGATTTAGCACCGAGGGAGAGGGCTAATTTTTGTGTGATCTCAATACCGGCTGTGTTGTGGCTTAGCCTTTAAACAAGCCTGGTTTGTGACCACCTTTGCATCGGGAAAGGGGCAGAATTGTTAGGTTACCTTTAATTTCCCTTTGCTAGAACTTAGCCTAGATTGCACCAGGAGAACTTGGTGGCCTTTCTGTCTAAGGAATCCCTGTCCACCTGGATTAGCTCCATCAAAGATAGCAAAACCCTTGGGTTACTCTGGAGGAGAAAACAGGCTCTAGGAAGAAGAGGCTGGATTAATGTTTTATGCTTCCAGGTGTCAGCCACGTTCGCTGCTAGTCTGGTCACAAGCCCAGCAATTGGTGCATACCTTTCCCAAGCCTACGGCGATACGTTGGTGGTTGTGCTAGCGTCAGGCGTTGCTTTGCTGGATATTGGTTTCATCCTGCTGGCTGTGCCAGAGTCTCTGCCAGAAGAGATGCGTCCGGTCTCTTGGGGAGCTCCAATCTCTTGGGAACAAGCAGACCCGTTTGCTGTAAGAAAATCTTGTGGCTGTTTTTCTGCATGCTGTTAATGCTTATATTTACTTTATTTCTGCTAATTTCTCTCAAAAGGGATATTTAATGATATTAACCCTTTTTTTTTTTTTTTTAATTTTTCTTTCATTCCTCACCCTCCTTCCCTACAGTCCTTGCGGAAAGTGGGTCAGGATTCTACAGTGCTGCTCATCTGTATCACCGTCTTTCTCTCCTACCTTCCTGAAGCCGGACAGTACTCCAGCTTTTTCCTCTACCTACGACAGGTCAGTCTCTGGTGATGAGGGGTGGCTCTGAACGCAGCAAATCCCAGCCTACAAATGTTGTCTTAGTTGCACGTCCTGAGGAAGCTAGTCTCGGCCAATAGCTTAGTAAAGCTGAAGCTGTAAGAAATAGTGACATGTTCCAGCTTTCCTAAAAAATGTGGGAGCCTGGCAACCATTCTGTAGGCGTTGTCAGGACCCTTTCTTGGCTTCCTGCTGGTGGTCTGCCTCTCCGCCCTCTCCCTGCCACTCTCAGGCATTTAAGGGGAGCCCAGTGGTTTAAAGCTGTTTTTTCAGCCAGAGGAAAATCTTTCGTTTTATTTCTGTGTCAGCAGGGAGGTAGTGGAAGGTACGGTTGATTAATGTTTAAATACCTGATAAGCAATGTCAGTAAACATTAGTGACACGGATGGAGTGGCTTTTCTTGTACAGTACAAATCTCTTGCCTGAAAAGTCCCTCTTTGTTGTTTTCACAGGTCATTGGTTTTTCCTCGGAGACTGTGGCAGCCTTTATTGGTGTAGTTGGAATTCTCTCTATACTGGCTCAGGTGAGAAGCAATTTCTGTCATGGCTGTAGCAGTCTGGTTATAAGAATGTCCAAAATTTCTGATAATCAGGGCCAGTGAGTTGTTAGAGTCCCTGTGGCCACACAGACATCATCAGACTCCCGCACAGCTACCTGTAGTCCCTCTTTCTTGTCTTTTGAATGCAGCTGTTGTTTGCTGTGTAACAAACTGTGGTGAACCGTGGGGTGGCCCCGTGTTACTCTGTAAAATGCCATTGATTGTGCTCTGATGGCCGTGGCCAGGGATGTGCTGGTTTCTAACACGTTATGAGAGTGGAGGACAGCATGTGCATGATAGCCTGTCTCACAGCAGCATGAGTTCCCTCGGATTCCCATCCTCTTGTTTCCAGTGCTGTCATCTTTCTTTGCACTTAACTTCGAAAGCACTTGTTTTTCTTTCCAGACAGTAGTGTTGGGAATTCTCATGCGTTCGATAGGAAATAAAAACACCATCCTGTTGGGACTGGGCTTCCAGATCCTGCAGCTTGCCTGGTACGGCTTTGGGTCACAGCCTTGGTAAGAGTTTGTCCCCGTTTGTTTCCCCTCCACGGTGGCTCTGTGGTGGGGGGAGATGCTGCCCTGCCACACTGCTAGTCTGGGCTGGCCCTCAGCAGCCTGTCTCATAACTGCTGCCTCTTTCTATCCAAGGATGATGTGGGCAGCCGGAGCTGTGGCTGCCATGTCCAGCATCACCTTCCCAGCCATCAGTGCCATGGTGTCTAGGAACGCAGACCCCGACCAACAGGGTGAGTCTCTCGGGGATTTGTCTGACGGATGAGCTCATCGCAGGCGCTTGAGCTGGCACACGGTCGAGTTCTCAGCATCAGTGGTGGAGGGGTGGGCAGGAACATCTGCCAACTGTGGAGCATCGCTTTAATCGTAGCGGTATTGACACTCTTGCTTTGGGAGGGAATTCTTAGATTATGCACGTAGGTGTTCAGTGTTGCCTGTCTGAGGTAGAGGAGACTGCTGCTTAATTGTTTGCCTGCTTCGTGGTTTGACCCTGAGTCCTCAGACTTGGCTGCCTTAAGTTCCAGTTCAGAAATGGTTGCTCAATGTGCCCAAGTGCAATTTATTCTCCAAAGTAGCAAGCCCAGCGTTACTGACTCTTGCAAATCCTGATCCTGAGCAAAGCTAATCGCCAGCTAGCCACTTCATCTGTAGGGTGTCTGTCAGTCCAGATCAGAATGTTTCATTCTGTCTTTAAATATGTAAGCATCCTTGAGTAAAACGAGTTTCTTCAGAAAGCTGGAGGCATATCTTCCTGTCCTCGCTCTGTCCCCAGGTGTGGTGCAGGGGATGATCACTGGAATTCGGGGTCTGTGTAATGGCCTGGGACCGGCGCTCTATGGCTTTGTCTTCTATCTCTTCCACGTGGAGCTGAATGAAATGGCTGAGGTGGAAACTTTGGGTAAAGCCTCCAAACCCAACATGGCCAACCCTACAGATGAGGTAATCTGTTCAGCTTTGTCGTTCAGTTTGCCGGGCTGCTTCTGTCCTTGCACTTGAGCATTAATCATTCCTCTGTTTCTCCCTACAGAGCAGCATTATCCCAGGGCCTCCGTTCCTGTTTGGGGCTTGTTCGGTCCTGCTGTCGCTCCTGGTGGCCTTGTTCATTCCAGAACACAACCTTGCACTGAGATCGGGCAGCCACAAGAAGCACAGTAACGGAGCGCAGACCCACACCCACAGCCCGCAGGCCGGGGGAGCGGAAGGCAAAGAGCCGCTGCTGGAGGACAGCAGCGTGTGAGGTTGGAGAGAAGGACCTGGCTTGTGTCTCAACTCCAGAGCAAGGATGGACTCAGCCAGTGGGAGTTTGGGGAGTTCGGGTGGGGGGGAAGAAGAAACGAGGTAACAGACTGTACCACTAACAGCTAATGAGAAGGGACAGAGTTTCCCTTCAAGCCAAATATACCCAGCAGGGGGCAAAAATGGAATTGTATCACCTGGTGCTGAAGGAAAGGGGAGATCCTGAACTGCTCCATGGGAAGGGATAGTTGTTTAAAGCAAACCTGCCCTTGTATGAGAACACTGAACTTTGTGGTGTGACCTGCCAAATACTCAACTCGCCAGTGAAAAATTCAGGAGCTAGTGTTGTTCTTGTTCTGACGTGGACTAACTGAGTTGCCAGCCAGAGTAAAACAAGGCGTCTGTTATGTGCCCCATTCCCTCGTATAATTGGTACTTGCTACCGGTCCCGTCACAGCCCGGCTGGCTGCCGGCGGCCCTGGGACAGCCCGGACGCTGGCTGTACAGCCTGTGCCGAGACACCGAGGAAAAACTGCGCGTGTTCAAAGAACAGATAGTGTAGTCACCTGGGAGTGGGTCCTCGCTGCTAGAGGATCCGATGAATTTGCCCGTTCTGGCCCAAGTGAAACTTAGACCGAAAAAAAAAAAAAAAAAAATCTGCTGACTTCATGTTGTGCTGAAGATAAGAAAAATTAAGAAGTAAAGTTGCAACTGACACAAGGGAGAATGGGCAGATGAGAGAAGGGCAACTACAGGAATTACAAATGCTTAGGTGGTCAACGTTTGTATTTCTGTTTGTTTTTTCTTCTTGTGGTACACTGATGTAACATTTGTCTGTCGCTACCTCCATAGGTAGTAGGTAGAAGAATTTTTCAGAATTCTTTTTCTGGAACTGTAAGGGTTGTTTAGAAAATACAGTTCCCTGAGAGGCTGCAGAAACAACTAAACTCTGCTAAGCACTTTGGTAAAGAGCGGTTTCCTGAGAGAAAGGTCAAAGAAATAGCTGTTTATCTTGAGCACTTTTATAAAGCATGCTGATTTTTCCCCGGGCTCTTGCCGTCTGATATTAAAACCAGATAATGACTGTAGCTTGTTTTTTCTCAGTCCAGTAGATCCTGATGGCGATGATTGCAATTGATTTGAACTTACAGGTTTGGGTTCCGTGTAGAGTTTCTGAGCCTGCTGTGAAGGCTTTTGTTTTGTTGAAAAATGGAATTGCAGCCTGTGCCGCAGGGTTCAGCTCTGGTTAGAAAGAGCAGCAGATACTTGGAGTGTTGTGAAAGAGGCAAAGACAAAACGTATAGGGAACGCTTGGTTGTTTATAGATATGTAGAGATGTGGCAGAGGGCAGGAAACAATTGTTCTCATTTGAGTAAGATCAAAATGAAGGCATTGAGCAATCACTGGGGAAGTAAAGACCAAACTGGGAACACTTAAGAAATTAGTTGTCTGGGGAATTGAGGGTTCAATGGCCAAAACTAGTCCTGTCTCAGAGCGGGGTTTGTGCGGCAGCTGTTGTTCTCTGGCCGGGATCCCGTCGCTGTGGGTTTGGGACGGTAACTTAGGGCAGAAGGGCCAAAGGGAGGGAGCGCTGTCACTTGATGTCTCGGGTCCCTGCGAACGGGTGATCGTGGCAGATGCCGTGCCTGCACTGCAGAGGCTGCAAATGCCGTTTGCCTCTGGGTTTGATGGAAAACGCCAACTGGATGATGCTGGAGAGCTTGGTCCCTGACCTGCTGCCGGTCCCTGGCTCTGCCCTGGCAGCGCAGCTCGTCTCGCTCCTGGGACACGGGGGCACCTGAGCTCCAGGGTGTGCTCAGCGTCCGACCTCCGGGGTGCGCTCTCAGCGCGAGGGCTGGTTCCTGCTCACTTTGGGCAGATTGAGAGCTGCGGTTTCGTGTAGATCTCCCTAATGCCTGTCAGGTATTAACAGCTTGGAAACCACTGCCTGCCTGGACTGGGCTGAACTAATAATACAATGTCTTTTTACCAATTTTCTGGACCAGTTATTGGAGGTGGACATTTAAGTGAAATAATTCCTAGTTTGTTTTGCATTAATCCAGCCTGGTGCCCAGATCCTGTAATCAGAACTGTAAGAGTAGATTATTGTCCATGCAGAGGGCAGCCGCCTCGGACTCTGAGGGTTTGCTGATGCGGATCTAATGCAGGACTGGAGCACAAAGTCTGTGACCTGCGGTGACTCCAGTTTTCCCCAGCTCATTGTGGTGATGCTCCAAATTCCCAAACGTTACCAGGATGGTCTGCACCGTGTGTGCACAGCAGGCTTCTTTCCTGAAGGAAATCCAGTCACTTAAACTTCCAGGCAGCAGCCCCAACTCTGTATTGCTCACAAAAATGCCTTTTTGAGACTGGAGCTTTACCAAGTACATCTGTGATTAATTTATTTTCACTGTATTGAAATGACCTGAAGTAGGTTTGTCCCTCACACACAAACGAAGTGAAATGAAACACCGAATCGTTACCTCCTTCACACTGAGGCACTTGGAGCTTCACGGGTAGAATATAGTGGAACGTTACAAAAAAAGATGAGCATAATTTATATGATATAAAGTATATAGAGATATATTTTTTAAAGTCCTTTCCTTTATTGAATAGTTTATTGAAACCGATGTGTTTCTAGTCCCGTCGCCTCTCACCGCCGCTGCTGCCTGCGGCGTCTCGCCCTCTCCTGCCCTTCAGACAGCGGAATTACCCGGGCCAGCTTTCCTCTTCGGTTCCCGTCCGTCACAATGCGACATCTGAGATTCCAGCGACGCCGACATCCCCCAGCTCATGCTGGCACGGGGGGCCCGCCCTGGGACCCGCTCTGGGAACGGGGCTCCCCGTGTCACTCGTCCCCGGCGCCAGGAACAGGCAGGGCTCCTTTCCAAGGGTTTGGAGTTGCTGTCACCCAGGTCATGGGGGGCTTCAGCCTCCGGTAACTCCCCTCCCCATTGGCGTAGGGATGCGACCCACCCACCGTTCTGCCTTTACGTGACAGGAGGGCTTGGGCCAAGCGGTGACGGAGATGAAATTACCGGACCTGAATGACGAATGTCTCATTCTGAAGGGCCGGTAATTCTGCAGCATCCCACGTGGAGACTGGAAAATCTGTACGGAGTGTTCAGCTAGTTTTGCCAATTTTTGTTACTTTCTATGAAAATGCAACTTTTTTTAAAAGAGCCTTTCCTTAAAATCCCTCTTGATCTGCTGTGGGTGTAGTGCCTGAGCCTGGTGGTTTAACATCACTATTCCTAGAATTCGTCTGCGGGTCAGTAACAGCAACGCCCCAAACATAAGGCAAAAACTGGCTTAATTGCTCTTCTGCAGCTCCAGTACAACAGCAGCAACTCCAGTGAGTTTAAACTGATCTTGTCGCGTTAAAAAAAAAACAAACGTGCGTTAAACCATTGCTTTCCCTTTTGCCATTACTTTTGCAAAATAGTAACTTTGGACTTCACTGTTTTGGGTTTCTTTTATTCTTTTCTCTGCACTTGAATGGCTGCTCACATCTCGGGTCGTCGTTAGGAAGGGTGGGCGGGTGGCAAGCCCACGAGCCCACGTTCTCTGCAGAATGGCGGTACTTCTGCTCTCTCAAAGTTTACTATTGTGTGCATTTCTGTATTATTATTTTTTTTTTAAGCTAACGATGAAATGTATTTATTTCAGTTCCAGTTGTGTTCAGAACTGGCTAATCTCTCCCTCTGATAGATTATTTATTAAACTGCTGTTTTCCTGTTGTGTTGAAGTTCTCTGTCCTTGTCCTTCCCCCACCTGCGTTACGGCTTCCCCGTCGTGCCCTGAATCCACCCTTGGAAATGGCGCCGAAGACGTTGTTACAAGAGACCACACTGCAGGCCTTGTAAATCAGCCTCCTATCTCGAACGGGCACAAGTTGGTGAGTTATTTCTACCAATTCCTTAAAACGAGAGTATTGTAGAGCAAAAAGTGCTTGGCACTTTCCCCCTTGATCCTAAAATAGCTATCTGGGTTTCCACTGGAGTATTAAAATAGCAGGACCTCAACAGCTCAAACTTCTTTAAGGGCTGCCAAGGTGCTGAGGGGGCTGGAACACCTCTCTGATGGAGAAAAGCTGAGGGATTTGGGGCTCTTCAGGCTGGAAAAAAGACGACTGAGGGGGGATCTTATCAACGCTTATAAATACTGACGGGGGGGTGTCAGGAGGATGGGGCCAGGCTCTTCTCAGTGGTGCCCGGCGACAGGACAAGGGGTAACGGGCACAAACTTGACCATGGGAAGTTCCATCTCAACGTGAGGAGGAACTTCTTTGCTGTGAGGGTGGCAGAGCCCTGGCACAGGCTGCCCAGAGAGGTGGGGGAGTCTCCGTCTCTGGGGACATTCCCAACCCGCCTGGACGCGTCCCTGTGCCACCTGCTGTGGGTGACCCTGCTGTGGCCGGGGGTTGGAGGAGACGATCTCCAGAGGTCTCTTCCAGGCCCGACCAGTCTGTGATTCTGTGATAAACTGGTGCTTGGGCATAAATGGTTTTGAGCCCTGACCCTGCAGCTCCTGGCAGGGCCGAGTGCCTGGGGGAGAAGAGGCTGTTTTGGCGCAGTTTTTGCGGGGCAACAATTAACAATATCAATGGCCAAGTAGGGAGCAGCAAAACGCTGTGGAGGAGCGAGTGGTCCCTCGCTGCCGCGTGTGGTGGGGCAGTGCCACAGGTTAGTGTGAGCTGGGAGGGGGCTGCCACCCCCAGCCTGCTCCCCACCTCCTGCCTGGCCGCCCTTTCAGCATCTCTATTGTCTTCATTTCCAGCCAGGCTTAATTTAGATCTTATCTTACTCGTTTAAGCACTTCTCTGGGTGTTTGAAGACGGTACTAAGTGAACAATATAATCACAAGAAGTATAAACACATCCAGGTCAGCTCTTGGATGGGATCTGGTGTTTGATGGCTGATATCCTGTAACGAGCTGGAAACACAACCCGTCTATTACACAGTATTTATTTCCTCTGGACTTGAGCACAGGGGTGTTGTGGGGTTTTTGGGGGTTTTTTTGTTTTTTTTTTTCATTTTTTGAGAAAGAACCCTCAGCTTGTCTCACTTTGCCTCACTGGAGAAACAAGGGAGGGTATTTTGATCTGGTGCAGTGGTGTCCGTCCCCTCCGCAATGGGGTTGGTCACTCGGGCACCTGGGGACACTGCGACCGCATTGGGACAGAGCCAGTCTGCGGGATGAGCCTCCCAGGAGTGGGATTCCTGTGTTTTGCACCGTGCAGAAAGCCTTCGTCTTGTTCCAGCCATCCTCATTAACCCCTACTCCAGCCCCGTCATTTCGGATGTCGGGCGGTTGCAAGCGGAGGCGATGACAGCTGGGGGCTACACCCTGGCCCAAGGGGCTCTGGCGTCGCCGCCGGCGTGTGGGGGCATCCTGTGCTGGGGCCAGCGCTCATCCCCCCACTGCATGTCTCTGCTTTGTTTCCTGCCAGCATTGCCCGGCGAGAGCTCCCTGCTCCTGCTCCTCAGGAGGAAGCACGACTGGCTTCCAGGAAAGGTATTTGGGCTTCTGTTTCTTGAAAACCATCGTTCCCCTCCCTCTGACACAAAAGCTTTCCTGTTGGGTGGAAAACTGTCCCAGTGCCTAAGCTCGGTCTTTCCGCCCTGTGTCTGCAATCTGCTGGTCTCTCTGCCGTGTTGGGGGCAGAGGGAGCTGCCTGGGTGCAACTCCAGGATCACATTATCACAGAATGGCCGGGGTTGGAAGGGACCTCTGGAGATCATCTCCTCCAACCCCCGGCCACAGCAGGATCACCCAGAGCAGGTGGCACAGGGACGCGTCCAGGCGGGTTGGGAATGTCCCCAGAGACGGAGACTCCCCCACCTCTCTGGGCAGCCTGTGCCAGGGCTCTGCCACCCTCACAGGAAAGAAGTTCCTCCTCATGTTGAGATGGAACTTCCCATGGTCAATTTTGTGCCCGTTACCCCTTGTCCTGTCCCCGGGCACCACTGAGAAGAGCCTGGCCCCATCCTCCTGACACCCCCCTTTCAGTATTTATAAGCGTTGAGAAGATCCCCCCTCAGTCGTCTTTTTTCCAGCCTGAAGAGCCCCAAATCCCTCAGCCTTTCTCCATCAGAGAGGTGTTCCAGCCCCCTCAGCATCTTGGCAGCCCTTTGCTGTCCCCTCTCCAGCAGTTCCCTGTCCCTCTGGAACCAGGGAGCCCAGAACTGGACCCAGCGCTCCAGACGTGGCCTCCCCAGGGCAGAGCGGAGAGGGAGGATGACCTCCCTCCACCTGCTGGCCACACTCTTCTTGATGCTCCCCAGGATGCCATTGGCCTTCTTGGCCACAAGGGATGGGAGGGAAGATCCTCAAGTCTGTTAAAGGAGAGGCTCCGAGCAGGCGCTGGAGCTGTGGTGGGTCACTGCAGGGGGGCAGCTCAGGGACAAACCTGCGGGAGGCTCAGACGGGTCCCCTCACCCTTCCCTGCCTCGGTAACCTCACTGTTAGAGCTGACCCTCCTGGAGCGGGAGGTTTATCAGGTTTCTGTAACTCCGATTTCCTCTGTGATCCGTGTTGCCCATCTGCCTGCGCAGCAGAGGCCACGGCAGCTCCCAGGTGCTTGTGGCCTCAAGTGCTGTGCAAGCCCCAAACCGGAGGAAGTGCATCACAAGGCACTGGACTTTCTGGTAGCTATTAATCTCCTGATGATGGGTCCAGGAAAGCTTCTTTTTAAAAGGACGGACTGCTTCATAAGTGCTTAACTCTGGTTCAGATGCTGACTTATGGAGTTTTTCTTTTCTCATTTTGAGAAATTTCATCATTTTGAGGGGCAGCTAGGGGCTTGGGGTGCGATGCTGAGAGCTGGTGGCGAGACGCCTCTCACAGGAATGCCAGAGTCTGGTCCACGGCAGCCACGGCCGCTTTGTCCCTGGCTCGTGGATAGAGGCTGCGCGACTCCACAGCCCCCGGCACGAGGCACAGACCTGGCACCGAAAGGCCAGGGCTAATCCCCCCCAGGACCTGCTGGTGTTTGTCCATCGTTGCAGGAGCCCCAGCTGAAAGCTGCACCAGACCCCGGGCAAGGCTGGCCTCCAGGGCTTGGATAACTTATTTTTTTACTGTCTGTTTTGCCCCTCCTGCCCCAAAATCCTGTAGCAGCGAGAGAGGCCTGTGAGGATGTTATTTCCCTTCTTTAGACTCTCACTTGGTGACATTAGGAAGCAATCCTTCCCCTAGTGAAGTAACTCATCGCTTGGTGCTTTATCTGTGTGCTCTCTGCTGTGGGTCTGCAGCCCTGACCGGTCCCTTCTGGGCATTCACTCGCCTGTCACCCATGGAGGGACCATCAAGGCCTCGTGCGATGACCGACCACCACGGATCTGGGCTGTGGGAGCGGGAGGTGAAACCCTGGCACCGCGCGTGTCCTTGGGTGTCTTGGGCTCACTGCTGGGAAGAGTCACGGCTTGTCCCCCGCCAGGGCTCGGCCGGGGGCTCCGGCGGCTGCTGGGAACTCCGGGAAGTGGCTCTGTTAACACAGGATGGAAGGAACAAAAACCCCAGAGCCATTAATCACCCGGCTTTGAGTGAATGTGCATGTTTGATGGCGGCTGTTTACAGAGCACTTCCCTTGCACTGAGGTCGCTTGGACCATCAGAGGATTAATTACTCGGTCTCCCGCAAGGATGCGCAACGTGCCCAGTCCTCAGAGCTGCATCTCCGGAGAGTTCCCGGATGGGAAATGGCCAGGTCCTGGGTCAGTTTTCCACCTTCTGCGACAGGAGGTGCAGGGGCCGGGCACATCCATCCCTCGGCCCTTCGGTGCCTTCCCTGGCCTTGGCCGCAGCCTGGCGGGACGGGATGGGGCAGACCAGGTCCGTCTCCTCACGGAAAGCTGAGTAGGAGTGAGGAGGTGATGCCAGACGTGCCATGAGACAGAGGACAGGCGCTGAGGCTGTGCCAGGGCCTTGGGGCTAGAAAACATGGTGAAATCAACATCTTCCACGTGGCAAAACTTTCTTCAGCTATACTATAAACCCAATCTTTACACCCCAAAAACTCCCTGTCCTGGGAATAAATGCTGTTTGCAGCCCTGCTGAGCAGCACCCAAGCCTGGCAGGGACACCTCCAGCCTGGGGGGGGATGCACCTTTCCAAATCCCCCGTTTCATGGCAGACAGGGCTCGGGGACAGGTTCCTCCCATGTGCCCTCATGCTGAGACCGTCCCTTCCAGAGAGACACATCCCCAGCCAGCCCCATGGCGGTTCATTCCGGCGGTGGGTTCTTGAGGTATGAAAAGGGCTGGTTTTCCAGGGAGAATCGGGATCTTGGCCGCGTCTTGGGGAGCAGGAGCCGGCGCAGGGCTGCCTGGTGGGGGTGACGGGGGACCCTGCAGCCACGCAGGGACCCTTCAGGCCAAGCGCCCTCCTGGGGCCCCCAGCACAGCTCTCAGCTGCGGAGCTGGGTGTTGTGCAAAAGTTGAACTTGGAAGAAAATCAGAAACCTCCCTCTGGAAATACCCCTTGGGCTGGAAATTCGCAGAGGCCCCGGGGCCGGTGCTTGCAGGGGCGGTTCCTGCAGAGCTTAAGAAGGGCTGAGGACGGGGCTGGCGGACAGAAGGAGACAGCCCCGGCCGGCAACATTTGCTCCCTGGAAGGAGGAAAGGAAGGAAAACCAGCCCCTGCTGCTGCCCTGCCCCGCTGATGGCTCTGCGGACGATGGAGCCGGCTCCTCTCCTCCTCCTCCTCAGTTTGCTGTGGGGCTGCAGTGGTGAGTGCTGCGGCGGCCGAGAGCTGTCCCGATCCCTTACCCCAGCGCTGTCTGCTGCGCTCTCTGCTTCTCTGTATGGCACCATGGGCCAATGCAGCCCCAGGGTCTCCCCGGCGGCTCTCCCGTCCCACGTGTGCCACATTTACAGTGTTCCTCGTCCTGATGCCGCAGCCTGGTGCTCAGAGCCGCGGAGCGTGTGCCTGGCCGGGATCGGCTGTCCCGCTGCCAGAAGAGCAGCGGTGCTGGTGAAGGATGAGAACTGGGAGGAAGGAGTATTTGGGCTCCTTTCCCCATGAAATAGCTGGAAAATCTCAGTGATAAATGGAGATGGATCAAGCTGCAAAGCCTGCGATGGGGCAGACATGGGCTGGCAATCGCCGTAGGCGTGTTGGCTCCGTGGTGCTCCCAATGCCTGGTTTCGACGAGCGACTGTCCCAGTATAAGGGCACTGCGGGGGAAGCCTCGGCCATCCCTAATGAGCCATCGCTAACGAGCAGTGCCCCCCTGCCATAGTGATGGGAATGGAGCTTCTGCGGTGCCTGAGCGTGACTGTCCGCTTCTCAGCAAAGGAGGGAACCAGCACCCTGTTTGCCCTGTAAACAGCTGTGGTTCTGGTGATTGTCCCCTTCCCTAAACGCCATGTTTTTCCTCCTTCCTCCACCCAGGGCGACCCGCTAACAAGCTGGTGGTGATGCCGCAGCAGCCGGTGGTGCGGTACGGGGGCTCGACGCAGCTGAACTGCTCCCTGGCCTGCACAGGGGGCACAGTGCAGTGGAAGGGGCTGGACACCAACCTGGGGAGCACCACCTCCTTCCCCACCCACAGCATCCTGCACGTCAGCAGTGCCGTGGTCGCCATGGCGGGCACCAAGGTCTGCCAGGGAACCTGCCACGGGCAGCACTACCAGCAAACTGTCGACTTGAAGGTCTACGGTAAGCATCCCCCAGCCTGTGCCTCGCCACCTCCCCGGCAAAGTCCTGCCTTCCCCGGGGGCAGCCCACTCCCTCCTGGGCAGAGATGCCAAAAATCAGCTTTTTATGCTGCAATTTCCCCCTCAGCCCTCCCGGACACACTGCAGCTGGATGCAGACCCCCGCGCCCTGGAGCCAGGGCAGCCCACCAGCCTGCGCTGCTCGGCCCAGCAGGTCTACCCGCACACAGGGCTGGTTCTCACCTGGTACCGGGGCGACCAGGCACTGGAGGGGGTGGATTTCGACATCACGGAGACCGATGAGGAGCTGTTTGACATCGTGTCCACACTGCCAGTGGCTGGGAAGGATGTGGTAGAAGGGGTGGAGTTCAGGTGCGAGGTGACACTGAGCATCGGGCAGGAGACCTTCACCCGGGTGGCATCTGTGGCGGCGAGCGCTACGGGTGAGTGCCAGGGTGGGAGCTGGGGTCCCGGGACCACGCGCTGCCCCATCCGCCAGAACCAGCCTCCACTGCCCTGTGCTGCTTGAAATAGCTTTGCTGGAACATGAGCAGTCCCCATTTCTGCGCTGCTCTGCCAATCTCCCGTCCCCATCCCTGTCCCCGTCCCTGCTGCTGTGCCACTCCTGCTCCCTGCCCGGGGCCGGCATGTTTGTGGGGTGGAGGAGGATGAGGCCATCGGGGGCTGTCACCCCATGGGGATAATGCATGCCAGAGAGGCCCCATCCAGGATCCTAGTCGTGACAAGACCACCTGTGACCTGCTGTGTTTGCAGCTCTGACGGAGCAGCCGGTGGCCGTGGCCACCTCCACAGGGAGCCTCTGGACAGCGGTGGCTACGACAGAGAGCCCCAGAACAGCCAGGCCCGTGACCACCACAGCACTGCCCCCAGAGCCAAGTGTTCCCACCCATGATCCCAGCACAGCCCTCACCACCACAGCACAGGAGCCCGGCGCTGAGACCATCCTGGAGCTGGCTGCTGCCACCAAACCCCCCTCCACAGAACGCCCTGCTCCCCCGGACCTCGTCACAGGCAGTGCCACGGCATGTCTGGCCACCACCACGCTCCCCAGCTCCGGCACTGTGAGCCCCGCAACGGAGGTGCAGGGGATGGCTGCAGACAGCTCTGCCCCAGCGGAGAAGGGGACAGGGCTGTCCGTGGGGACAATGCCCGCCTGCAGCCTGCAGATTTGGTCGCTGCCTCCCAACGGGACGCGGGGCAGGGCCCTGCGCATCGAGTGCCACGCTCGGTGCACGGGGAACGCCACTGTCCGCTGGCTGCAGACCCCCGTGGCCCTCTCGCAGTACCGGGAGGAGGCGGCGGGCAGCAGCTCCACGCTGCGGCTGGACCGTGCCGAGGCCCAGCACCAGGGCCACTATCAGTGCATCCTCCTCGGCCACCGCTCCCAGGTGGTCAGCCTGCAGCTGACGGTCTCAGATGGTGAGTGGCGGTCTGCAGCCCCCTCTCCTGTACCCACTATCGCTTGGGCTTGGGCTGCAGCGAGTTATGTCAGTGCCGCGTTCGGTGCTCACCCCTCGGTATTTGCTGGCGTGGGCAGAGTCTGTTTGTAATTATACATCCTTCTGATGTCTCCGCAGATACGGTCAGCACAGGCCCTGCCATTGCTGCGGGGACAACGTTCTCACTGTTGGGGCTGATCCTGAGCGGTGTCATGTCTCATCGCCTGCGGAAACGATTCAGATCTCAGTACGAGCTGTCCTAGGAGTGGGAGCTAACGACAGATGCCCACAGCCCTCTGGATCCCCCTGCTGTCGCCCTTTCTGCTGCTGGCCTCGCCCGGCCCCGGGACGACCTGCCCTGATTGCAGCAGGGGCCGGTGGAGCTGGTGGGGCGTGGGACGCTGCTGTGACACCTGGGAGAAGAGCAGCCCCCGTCCCAGGACAAGCACTCCAGGACCCAGAGACCTGCAAGCTGAGGCTGCTTTTGAAAGCTTCATCCATGCCTGAGGCTGCTGCTGCTGCCCGGGATGCCGGGGGGGCTTGTGAGGGGCCGTGCTGCCCTGGGGACCTCCGAGCACTGGGAACTGCTTGGCTCCTGGGTGTGAGTCCTGTGGGAGAGGGGAGCCTGGGGCTGCCCTCGGGACACCCTGAGAAGGGGAGGCTGGAAGGGAGATGAGCAGAGATGTCCGGGGTGGCAAGGGGACGGGGACAGTCGCGGGGCCGGATCACGTTGGGCTGCCACTGAGGGGGGGACGGCTGTGGGGGCTTCTGGCACCGACGGGGGTGGGTGAGAGAGCGATGGCCGATTGTCTGTCACGACGGAGGAGGGTGCGCGCATCCCCTGGGCATGGGCAGAGGGGAGCGGGGCCTTGGCCTGTGGCGTGAGGTGCTCCAATAAAGTGTTTTTGTTGGAACCATGTGTCAGTGGCCTTTTGCCAGGCTGGGGTGGCCCCGCGGCTACTCACCAGGCCCTCAACCCTCATCGACACCGGCCCTGCAGCCCCTTACTGTCACAAGGCCCCCACCTCTCACCGGGCCCGGCCCCGCGGGAGGCCCCGGGCGCGGGGCGGGTCCCCGGGCAGCGTCCGAAGCGACGGCCGGTCGCCAAGGGCGGGGCACCTACCCGGAGTAGGCATGGCGGCCGCCGCGTTCCAGCCGCCGGGGCGGCTCCTTTGCCCACACGCAAGATGGCGGTCCGCGGCCTCACCCAATGGCGACGCCCCAGGGGGTGGTGCGCTCCACCGCCGATTGGCTGCCAGTCTGCAAGATGGCGGCGCGAGAACTTCCGTCCCCGGCCGAAGGGCCGTACAAGATGTCCGGAAGCGGCTTTCACCGCCCGCAGCCAAGATGGCGGCGTACGAGAAGCGGCGGGCAGCCCCCGCTCCGGCCCCGGCG
>VXBH01005614.1:107085-122607 GCA_013400035.1 Rynchops niger | reverse complement strand
CCGCGGGGCTCAGAGCCGGGGGGGTGGGGGCGGCTGGGCTTGGTATTGGCGCCGAGGGGCCGTCCGACCACCCGCTGGAGCCCGGGGACCGACGGGTGGTCGGCCGGCCCCTCGGCGCAGCGAGCTGGCGTTAAGGGGAGTAACGGATCTCTAGGGCTTTAAAACCTTAAAGATATTCATATGATGCTTAAGTTGTTAATCCCCTAATGAGGAAACAGTGGCAGCTCTTGGGCTGCGGCCATTTGTGGCGTGGAAACTGGATGTGGGGTTGGGAATCGCTGTAGCCTGTATTTAAAAGCACAAACCATCCGGGGTTTGCCGTGTGCTGTTGCTGTGACTGATAATTTTCTCACTTCTTGGACTAGCGACAGAGGGGCCTGGCCCGTTGGCGTGTTCTGAGCCGCAAGTGAGTGGGCTGCCCTGGCAAACACAGTGGGTTTTGGCCCGGAGGACTCTGCCGTCTCTGGTTCAGACCTGGTGCAGGAGGTGCTGATAGTGAAGGCTTGGATTTGTTGCGAGCAGTCGTCTGCTGTTTCTGGCTGTTGAGCATATCAGGCGCTGAAAAATTGGTAGCCTCTTTGTGGTGTCAGACTTACTTCAGTGTAGTAGAGGGAAACGCAAAGATTGAAGCAAAAGAGTAGAAGGATTCTGAAAAATCCAGAGCTAGTGACAGAAGTGTCTGCTCCAATGTTTCCTCGCACCAGAGCCACATTTTTTATAGTGGAGGGCAGGGGAGAGCCTTCTCCTAAACTTCACACTTAAGGCAGAAAGTCAGTTTTTAGCTAACGTGAAGCTGCCTGTGTTGGCTGCTGCCTGCTCCCTCTGCCATGCTCTGCAACCTCCTCTTTAAGGAGATTCATTGACACGAATGAGATGTTGAAGAAGGTTCTTTCTATCCTTGGTCTGAAAAGCCTTAAGAGGAAAAGCTGCTCCTCAGGCTCCTTGTTTGTGTAACGTGTGTGTCCTGCCTGGCTGCAGGGCACTCGGGCTCAGTGTGTAATGGCGCTGATTCCTCAAGCAGAGCATGGGGGCTGGAGAGTGAGGGCTTTTACCTCTCAGCAGTGTTTAGACTTGGCTTTATGGAGCAGACTCCATGAGAGATGGTCCTTTTAAACTGTGGTGTCCCCGCTTTGGTGGCTCACCAAGCGACTGAAGAGTAGGTAGGGGTGTGCTTGGGTTGTGTGCCCTTGCAAGGTGGGGGGTGTCCTGACTGAAAGCCTGTGAGCTGGTTGTGTAGAGGCTGTATGTGAAACTATAGGGGAGAGTAGATTTTTAGAGCTATTAGTGGAAATGGCAGAAAGTGTCGGAGCCTCATATATTCCCTTCTGAGGCCAAGAAGCAAAGGTCGTGCTGGGGAGGAGAGTGTACCCTGCGGAATGGTGCAGGGTCCTGCCGGGCTTGGCTGCCCTGAGCGCAGACACTGTTAGCCCCCGGGGACTCCTCCTCCCTCTGCTCGGGGGAGAGGTTGTTTTTAGTTTGAAGGTGACTCGGGAGAATGTTATCTGGTCTTGTCTGCCTTCACCACTGCCCAGCTTGATCAGATAGCACCCTGTGCTCAGTTCTGTGAAGAATTTGTTTTTGTGAGCCGGTTTCAACTTGCAGCCCGTCACCATTTGGAAAACGTTTGAGTAGTTCTGATCAATTCCAGTGCGTCGATGCTGGCTGCGCTCATATCCCTGGACTCGGCGGGCGCTTTCTCCAGCCTCAAGTGCCCGGGATTTTGGTTGCCTGAGTCTGCTTTATGTTGGGAGGAGAGGGGATATTAATCCCATGTGAATGCAAATGGTACTTGCTGTTGTTACTGCTTGCTGAAGCTTTTTAGCCTGTCTGAACTGCATGAAGTGCCCTCTAACTCACAGCAAATAACCTTGCAACAGCTTATTTTGTCAGCATACAATAATCACTTTGTATCTATAAAAAAAAAAAACCAAACAAAAAAACCCCTTGATCTTTACTAGCTCCCATTTTAAATTGGGCTGTAGTTAAATGGGACAGGCTTCTACAAGTGCTGTAGTCAGTTCCATGACTTCAAAATTAGGTGGTTGGGAGTGTTTAATCACAGGCCTGTGTTGTAAAAAAACCAATTTGGCACACAGGTCAGTAGTTCTAGAAGTGAAACTCAGGGTATGAGAAAGTTGCTTGGGACCCCCATCACCTCCCACTGGTTTAAAATCAGTTCAAGAAGAACATTCTGGTGTCTGATGCTATTTTGTCATCCAGAGTCATTTGGAAACCTTGAAACCTTTGCAGAAGTCTTTTAGCCCATGAGTTACTCTCTGATCTCAGTTTCAGGGTGCCTCAGTTTTCAGTATCAGCCTTCTCCAAAAAGTGTCTTATCTCAGATGAGGGTCAGATCTCTCCTCCTCTGTCCAGGCATGTTTATTCTTCCAGGCTGTTAAAGCTTTAGTATCTAAACCTCATTTTTCCTTAGAGAAATGTGGAATTGATTTATTTAGGAGACTCAAACTTACCCTACAGACTTACTTGTGTTTTTCTTGTGTTTGGGTAAATTTGGTTTTGTAAAACTGATTTTTTTTCTATAAAAACTGATTTTTTTTCTATACTCACAAAGAATGGTCATAAGATTTTTTGTATTAAAACATCTTCAGGCATTCAAAAAAAACCTGCTCTCCCAACCCCACCACCTTTGTGCCTCTGGTCATGGTATGTGAGTGGAGGGTTGTATATAATCATGAACTTAAAGTGCTTAATAACTGAGTAAATGGATTGCCTGGAAGCAGTGTTGGTGTGCGGGATGCCCTGCCAGCCTGCTGTTAGAACATGTGAAGTACAGTCAGTCTGCAGGAAGGACGTGTCGCAAGCTGAACTAGTTCTTAAATCTGACTGAGGTTGAGTCACGTAAGTAACCTTGAGCCACGGATGATGTCTTTTCCTGGAGCGCTGCTGCTCGAGCCTCCCTTCCTGTCCTTCCAGGAGCGGCTCCCCCGGGGCCTTGCGATGGCTCGGGCGGTTTGCTGGGGGACCACTGGTCGCAGTGGCTGTGCTGTGCCTGGCTGGTAGCCAAAAGATGTTTGGCAGTGCAGCTTTCTGCAGTCCGGTGGCTAATTGACCTACCTCTGGGCTGTTTTCTAAAGCTGAACCCACTCACTACAAGAGCAGTTTGAAAAATATGGTAGTTCTAGCCTGCAGCTGCTTCTTATGTTTTCAATCTGTTTACTACTAATTTAGCTCTGCACAGTTATCTTGCCTGAGATGAAGAGTCTCATTTCACTGTTTGTGTGACAACAAATGTTACAGATTTCCTCACCTGGCTTGTGACATCTTGCAGACTGCAAGACATTCCTCCCCCAAAAAAGCTCTTATCTTGATATTGTGTTTAAAAGTATCTGATGGGCATCTTGGTGAGCAGAGTGATGAAACAAGTGTGTGAGCGTGGGGTGGAGAGCAGCCCTTGCAGATCAGTGAGGGCTGGCAGATGAGGACAGTGAGGGGCACGGTTTGTGTAGCAGTGCACCATGGCCTCTGGTCCTTGCAGAGTGGCCGGGGCCCAGCCAGCTCCGAATTGCAGTCAATTGACCGTGGGTGTGTGCAGCGAGGAGGAACGGACATGTTTCTCTCTTACTGAAGCTAAGCAGGGGCTCGGTCCATGCTCTGGGTGTTGCCAACCACAGCTGCTGGCAAAGGTGCTGCCCTCCTGGCAGTGGGGTATGCCAACGGGGCCATGCTGCCTTGCTGCTGCCATCGCAACCTGCCATGGGGCTTTGGCAGACCTGTGGAGCACCTCGACAGAGCACAGGGGATGCTAAAATCCTGTGGGGACTGTGGAGGCTGCATAAGCCCTTGCCACAAAAACCTGTCACTGTCTTTGTCCTGAATGGAATGCACTTGGAGACTGGGCGAGGGTCAGGGGAAGCGTTGCGGCCTCTTGGTCTGCCCCATTGAGCATTGCATTGTAATGCCATCCCTCGCAGAAGGCAGGCCATGCTGTGACTGCTGTGGGGTGTCTTGTTTGGATAGTGGCAAATACTATGTGCTGGTTTGTATGTTCTGTTTTTGTGGTGGGGCGGCAGGAAGCTTCGTTGGCTGGAGAAGCAACAACTCAAAATAACAGCCCTGTCCGAGCTGGGCAGAGTTCAGAGAGCGAGGAGGGGAGGGAGGGAAGAGTACACTGATCAGATGATTGTGTGTGGCCTCTTCTCAGTGGCTGAATTTTTTTTCCTTGTAGAGGGTGAATTCTTGCTTTGCACTAACACTTTGCACTAATACCTCTTCAACTCATAGCTGGTTTTATAAAGTCACCGCTGTCTCAAAAGAGACTGACTCAGGACAGCGTCGAGTTGTACTGCGAGGCGATTGGCAATCCTATCCCTGAGATCCAGTGGTGGTTTGAGGGAAACGAGCCAAATGAGACCTATGCTCAGCTCTGGGATGGTGCACGGCAGGACCGTGTCAAAATCAACGCCACCTACAACCTGCACTCTACCAGTACCATCTACATCGCAAACCTCACGAGCGACGACTCGGGCATGTATGAGTGCCGGGCTAGCAACGACCCTGACCGCAACCACTTGTCGAAGAGCCCCAAAGTCAAGTGGATCCGTTCCCAGGCGAACGTTTTTGTCATCGAACGTGAGTGGCCACACTGAGGCCTTGGCACTTACTCGGACACCAGTGTCTTGAGTCTCCTGCCATGCTCACCCCTGCACCTGTGTCCTGTGGCTCCTGAAAGCTCCCCTCACCCTCCCACCCCGGCTGTAGAACCAAGAGACTCCCACCCTCTGTCATCTCCCCCACCACCCGTGACTTGACCCAAAATGGCCCTGCTCAAAAAGGGTTGTGGCTTCCCGACCAAAACACCCTTCGGCAATCGTGCGCCTTTTCCGGAGCCAAAGACCTGGAACGTGCTGCTTATTCCTGAGTGCCTCTGAGTCCCAGTGCTGGCTTGCAGAATTGAGTCTTGATTCTGCGGTAGACTCTGCCCTAACCACCACTGACAAACCAGCCCTTCCCTACAGCTCATACAGCTTCTCCTCCTGTGAACAGTGTTGCTTTAAGCTCGCTTTCTTGCTAGTGATACAAGCTGTGGGGAACAAAACCTGCTTTGAGTTTCCTGAGATGCAACCGTTTTTGAAATGGCCGTGTCTGTGTGCAACAGTGAATGTGATGTAGTTGCTTGTCCTGGGGAAGTGACCAGATTCCTTCTCCTTACAGAGCTGGCGGTCCAACTCTGGAGCTAGCGGGCAGCTGCTTTGAGTAATAGAAACCTGGGCCACTGGGAGAAAATTAACATCCTGCTAAGGTCTTTCCATGAATCCTGAAGTTAGCAGAGCAGCTTAGCAGTCTTTTCAGTATAAATGTGCTAGGGCATAGAGAACTCCAGCAGAACCTTCTTCCAGTAGAATTTTGGGCAGGAGGAAAAGCAAAATGCCTCTCAGCCCTGTGCAAAAATTGTTCCTTCCAAGAGACTGAGATTGGGAAGAAGGGTAGGAACCGTAGTGCCACCAGGGCTGTGTCATGGTGCTGCTGATGGCAGCTGTTTTCCTGGTCTGCCTCCTACAAGTAGAAATGCCTGAGTCATCTTCTGTTGCATAATTTACTGCTGCTTGGCACATGGAGGCCAGCACCTTTTGGTGTCATGGTTCTGTGCGTTCTCCCTGGAGTAAATCTAACTATAATCTTCTGGGCTGCATCAGATGATGCACGTATTGCTTGCATACGGTCTTGTCTGCTGCCCCTCACAACAGAGGGTCTTGGCTGCCATCAATTATGTTACCTGGAGGTGTCTAAATCTGCTCAGATTCTGGAAGGTGTTGACACAGCGAGTGCTGTAGTGGCTCATAAAAGCAGAGAGCCGTACTCTGCCCTTCACAGTACGACTTTTTCCGTTGCTTATTGAGCACTTAGCTCTGCTGGAGCTGCACCCATTGTAGGAACAGCAGGGACTCAAAGCTACCCAGAGCAGATGGAAGCAATCCTACTGGTGGTGGGAGAAGCTGCAGGGTCAGTAGTGGTTATCGCTAGGTGCAGCCAGTCAGCCATAGTCACCTGCTTTTTGAGTCTCTCTTACGCTCGCATCGTCAGTTCTGGTAGGAAACTGTTGGCAAAGGTAAGTAAAGCTGTGATAGAGACAAGGAGCTGTGGGGTTTGCATTAGAGGTTTTTGGTCAGGCATGTGACCTCTGGAATACCACATGTTAACTTGAATCAAATTATTTACGATGCAGGTCCAGACATCACAACTCATGTAATAAGCGAATCTGGCAAGCTGATCCTGACCTGTAACATGACAACGACTTACCTTGCCATCAGTGGTCACGAATGGATGCACGGGGACAAGATACTTCACACGGACACAGATTCAAGTCCTTTGACCAGTTACATGTGAGTGTCAGGGGCAAGGTCAGATAAGAATCTGAACGTGGGGGATGTTTTTTTTACCGGAGGCAGTTACTGTTTCCTATCGTCTGAACCCAAAGCTAAGTGCTTGCAGTCTGGCTGAGAATGGGGGCTTTTAAACTTTAGAAGGTAAGATGAGCTAAACAAAGTTTTGGTAGGACCCAATGCTTTCTCTTTTATGGGGAAGAGGGGGCAAAAAGGAAGAGGGAAGGGAAAGTTACATGCTACAAATATCCTTTTAGTACAAGAAGTTCTGCTGCTTTGTGTTTTTGTGTAGGCATTCCACGAGGCTCTCTTGGTTTGTCAGTGGCTGGGTGGAACGTGGTGGGGGCTGCTGCCTGGCCTGTGCCTGCACTGACATAGGTGCGCTAGAGCTGTTCTCCCAGAGCTCAGAGGGACCCTGCTCTGGGCAGGACATCAGCTCCCTGCTCCCCAGAGGCTGTGTGTGGAGTGAGGGCCTCCAGTGCCTGTTGCCTTTGGGTTTTATGTACCTGTCCACAGTCCAACCGTTCTTACCGAACAAGCTGGGAAGCTGCCTGCAAGTTATGGGCCATGCTCAGGAACTGTTTACAGTGTGTAGCTGAGCAGAAGCGGCAATACCAGCTCTATTGTAACAGTGCAGTGAGCTTTCCTTTTTGATTACAGTCAGGCCTGGCTGGCACTGACCCAGCAGCTGTAGAGGCATCATGTCCTCTTGTATGGCAGTGCCGACGTGCCTGTCTCCCCATAGCAACAGGGAGCTGAACAAGGATTAAAGTATTTATAACCCAGCCTCCCTCGCGTGACCTCAATTCCTTAGCTGAGTGGTTTTTGGAAGTGGGAAGCGCCACGCACAGCAGAACTAACAAACAGCCTGTTGTCCCAGTGCAGCCACAGGACTGAAACTTTGCCTGCCCCTTCCCTCGAGTGGGTATTACTAAGCTGCAGAATGAGACATTTGTTGCAGTGCAGCATAATCCGCTAAATCTCATTGCAGCAGCTTTACAGAAAGGAAAATGGGAGAGTTCTCCCTACGATTGGATCAATCCAGAGTAATCCAACTTGGGTGTTTCTTTGCCATGTGTTTCAGTGGGCTTTCCTGCACGGGAAGAATAGCCTTCCACTGAGTCTGTTGTCCTCAGCTTCTTGCCTGTCTCCTTTAGAGGTGGCCTGCAGGGCTGACGACTTGTGAGGTGTGTGGCCGTGTCCTGGGTTGTTCTGACTAGAGGACTCTCTTGCTGCACCTCAGATTCTGTTGCCTTTGCTCAGTAGGGTGTGATTTTTTTATTTTTTTTTATGACCGTGAGGTCTGTGGAAGAGGGAAGAATGCAGAGTTGGCCACTTCTGAAGCGTACATATGGCACTGCACCTGGTGATGGTGTAATGTTGTCCTGGTTTGTTTCATCTCTACTAGCTAACAGTCTGGGTCTTAAATTTTTTTCCCTTTGTAGAGGCCCTGATGGCAAGAGTGCTTCGGGTTAGGGAGTGAAAGCTGCTGGTTTTCAGGATTCAGGACACAAGACTTGGGGGGGTCTCAGTGATCACTGACTTGACAGAACCATGGCAGACTTGGTGTATGTGCAGTCCTCTTCTGCCATCCTCAGTGTGGGGGGAGAAAAGGGTGGAGAGTTGGGTTGCTGTAGGTGTGTGGTGCAGTGTAAATACTGGCACTGGGAGAAATTGCTGGTGCTTGTAAATGTCTGTTTCTGCGGGTCTGGAGTTTGGTATCTGTCTGTGGATAAGTCAGCTGTGCTGAATGCTGATCTGACATCCTGGGGGTGGGTTTGGTTTTTTTTTGTAGAATCGAAGGGAAGAAGGAAGAGCACTCCGGCATCTATGACTGTGTCTACAAAACAAGCCCTGTGATAAAAGGACAAGTGAATGTTTCAGGTAACTTCATTTATTTGCTTCTGGGTCTGAGGAAGGGAGTGGGGAAGCGGCAGTCTCATGAACACTTTGGTATCTTTTCAGCTTCTTGCAAAGCTGCATCTAGCTCTTTTATTAATAAGGCTGTGGGACACTACATGCATGCTGCCAGACTTGCTCGGTGAGGCAGCTCTGTTTTATCAGGCAGCTGAAGTGTCTGTAGGGCCAGCTCTTGGACCTTGCATTAAGTCAGCCTTCTGCTGTGGATGTGTTCCCACAAGAGTAATGGGAGAGGGATAATACCTGGCGGAAAAAAATCTGTTTGAGCCTTTCTCGAAGCAGCTTGACATGCTTTCCTCTGGAAAAATGCTAAACAACGGGCAAGTGAGGGGAACAGACCCACTAACGCGTTTCTTAAACTGAAGTCAGGCTTTATGGGGAGTTTTGTCTGATTCTACCTAGGTGGACTGCGGGGAGTACAAATGTTTTCTATAATGAGGTGACCAATTTTCTTTCTCTCTTGCTGTAGTTGGGCCCCAAGTCCAAGCTTACAAGAAGTCCGAGCATGGGAATGAGGGGGACACAGGCGTGCTGATCTGCAAGAGTCCCTCTTTCCCCGCTGTCGACTCTTGGGTCTGGTACAAAAATGGTCACGAGGTAAATGCTGTGGCTTGCTCTTTCTCCCTTTCTGCCTACCCTACTTCCCGGCAAAGAGATGGAGGACCTCTCCCTGTCAGAATTAGCTATTTCAGAGTAGCCTCCTCAGTGGGATGGCAAGGAGGATTTCTGTAGTGGTAGGACCATGATGGTAAGTGAGTAGCTCCCCTTGTGTCAGCACTGTGCTGAGAGTTGTTTCTCTTTCTCCCTCCCTCTAGTGCATCACCAATGGTTCTGGTCGATACATTATCAAGTCCAGTGGCAACAAGACAGAGTTACGCATTCTTAAACTGAGTATTGAGGAGGATACAGGTGACTACCATTGCAATGCCACCAACTCTTACGGCTCTGGTAGTGCTATAGTAAACCTGCGTGTACGCAGCCGCCTGGCAGCACTCTGGCCTTTCCTGGGTATTGTGGCAGAAGTCCTCGTTCTTGTCACCATCATCTTCATCTATGAGAAGAGGAGGAAGCCAGATGAGGTTCTTGATGGTAAGAGGCACCTGGAGTTAAATCTTTTTGGGGAGACCAAGTAACTTGTAGGGCCCAGGGCAAATGTTCTCTTTGTCAGATGGGCATTTGTTTGAGGGCTGTTTCTCAGGGCACTTCTTGTAAAACCATGGTAGTCTTTATCAGGCTACTTTACCCATGAAGTTGCAAGTAATTGCACCGGTTTTGACAGTCCTTCAGCAAGTGGTGCTTTGGATCTGGAGCGAGATAAGATTCAGTTCAGTGCAGGTCAGCCTGACCCTTTGTCTCACCTGTTCCTCTGTGTTTAGCTCAAGTGCTTCAAGTGAGTGTCTGCAGGACTGGGTTTTCTTTGGCAGCCAACATTCTGGAGAAGCTGATTTTTGCGGAAGTAGCAGAGCTACTTCAGCTCAGGGGGCTGAAGTAGCTCCGTGAGACCAGGCTTAGCTTAGTTCAAGTTCAGTTCATGGATTTGTTTTGGATCCTCAGATCCACACATCCTGATTCTCAGAGAATTCCTCAAAGCCTAGTGCTATCTTCAATCTGTTTTGGAAATATCGTCTCCTCCCTTTCCTTATCAGAAAGAATCTGCATTGTTTTAGACCCACCACCCCTTCGTTATCTGATCCAGTTAACAATGAAGTGTAAATGTTTGGTATCCTTCCTGCTTGCTGGGTCAGGCCCCTCAGCCCTCTGCAAGGAACAGCACATCAGGGAGCCCGAGCGGTGTGAGGTGCACCAGGGGGACTAAAACTAAATATCCCTGCCCTGACTGCAGGGCTTGGGAATTCTTCTCAAGGCAGCTTTACAAGCAAATGCTTTGCCCTCTGACACTCTTGGCTGGAAAAGGCAGATGCCTTCTTAAGGATGTTGTAGCTGCAGCTTCCAGGAAAAAAAAAAAACTATAGCCTGTATGTGTTGAGTGATCTGGATTCTGCTGACAGCAGCCTGGTCCAGACCGTGTCAAGTGCTGACCTGCCAGAGCTGTAGCAGATGCTTTGACAGGCAAAGACAGGGCGTGTGTACTGAAGTGTCCTGAAGCTCCTTGGCCAGAGCTCTTAAGCTCAGGTTCCTAAGTGCTTGTGGATGAGGATACAGCATCATACCTGTTTGATGGTCGTAGACAGCTTTACATTTTCCTGATGTAAAGTGGCTATCTCTCCCCAAAAGCCTTTGTAGCTGTCCCCCTCTTAGGAGGTAACAGAAAGCCATTGCCGAGCCAGCTCAGACAAATGCTGTTCCTCATGGTACGTGGTTGTGAATTGGCCGCTCCCCGTTACCTGGGATGGGGAGAGCCTGGCTTGTGTATGGTGTGATATCCTTGCTGGTGTTCTCTCTCCACTCTTCCCTTCTCTGCTGCTGGGTGCCACCTTAAATGGTAAGTAGAAGGTAGTTCCAACCGCGTTTCTGCATCTGTCCTCTCACGAGCTGTATTGCAGATCTTGGTGCCTGAGGCAGCCCCAGTGCTTAGAGCGAGGGCCTCAGTGCCGTTTGTGGGGAGCCTGGACTGTGGAAGAGATGATGGGGAGCCTTCTGTTGGAAGGCAGCAGATTGCAAGGAGCTGGTGAAAGGCCCCAGGGCTTGGCACATGTTGGCAGAGATGTTTTCTTAGTTGTGCTGCTCAGTGTAGCAAGAATGTGGTGTGCAGTGTGTTTATTTTGATTCCACAAAATGTGTGGGGAGGAAGAAGGATATACTGCTGCTGATGCTGAAAGCCTCATTCCTGAAATGTCCTGTTTGGATTCCCCTGTACTTGCTGTTGAAGTCTGTGCTCAGACCTGGGAAACGTCTGAATTGGTGGGACTGTGGGGGTGAGAGCAGTGGGTGGATGGTGGCAGTTCTGCTGTCTCCTAGGGTGGATCTGTGGTGCTTTCTTCCAGTTTTCAGTGCTGGTGGTGGGAAGACTGGCTGGTGTGCGGAGGGTACACAGGGTGCAAATGCTAAACAGACATTACCAGGCAGCAGTGCTGCTTCAGAGGCTTCCCCGATGCTTCCCTGTGGAATTCTACTTCTGTGGCCTCCCAAGGAAGTCTCAGGTGTGCCTGAGGGTTAATGAGGTGCCAGCCCTGACCTCTACTGATGGTGGGGGTGGTGTGGTGACTTGGTTATCCTGTGAACCAAACCCACCCTCTGCCAACAGAAGCAAATGCGTAACAGGAGCTTATGGCTAAGTTTGTGCCTTGTCTAAGCTTAGACAAGAAGCAGCTTAAGACTTGCGCAGGGGGTGGTCGTGTTTTGGTCAGAAGTAGCCCCTGCTCTGCCAGGCCCTGGTGAAACTGGAGCCCTGTGGGTGAGGTGACCTTTTGGGTTCAGTCCTGTGCAGATGGCAGTATCCACTATATCCAGTAACCTGTCTGGAATGCAGTCCCCAGAGTTTTAAGAGGTGGCAGAGATTACTTCTTACATGCTCTTCCCTGACACTGTTCGTTCTTTCTTTCCATGCTGTCCTGAATGTGAAGATGATGATGGAGGTTCTGCACCACTGTAAGTACCTTGCTTTTTCCTATTTAGACAGATTTGTACTGGCAGATCCCATCCATCCAGGGAATCCGCTCTGAATATAAAAGCTAGCTGGTGTGGGAATGACACACTGGCTTGCTGGGTGGGAGACTTTTCCCCCTGTGGTTCATTTAATGTGGCCTGTGCATAAACCACATAGAATCGGGGATGGCACCAGTGTCTCAGGCCAACAGTGTTCTGGTAACTCATCTCATCTTGCCTTGAACATCCATTTGAACCCAAATTACATTAGTGGGTAGGGTAGGGCTTTGTGCTGCTTCTTTCCTCACTGCCCCTTTTTTTCTTTCCAGGAAAAGCAATGCCACAAACCACAAGGACAAGAACGTCCGCCAGAGGAATGCTAACTAAGAGCAGGGGCCAGGTGAGTGCTGTTCTTGAGCCCAGCTGCTGTGCCAGGCTCTTCACCTCCTCGCAGTGCCCTGAGGTGCCCTTCTCTAGCCGTAACCTGGCTGGAGCTGCTCAGAGGCCTGGCCCAGCTGCAGTATCTGCCTCTGCAGAAGGTCTCTTGGAAGAAGCAGAAGCTTCCACGCAGGCAGAGGCTCTTCTGGCCCAACACCATCCTGCAGGATCTGGGGAGGTGGGGGGAACACTTGGTGGGTGATGTTCAGGCACAGACAGAGCCCCTCTAGTGGGGTACGACTGTGTCATCTAACTGGCTCTTCTTTCTCTCCTGACAGGTGATATGTAGATGAAGACCTCATCTGGACAATTCTGTTTTCTTTTAATTTTTTTTTTTTTTTTATAAAATAGCACCATGAAATACTCTAGGGTGTCCTTCCAATTCAGTTACTTCACTTTCTAAAGAAACTTAAGTTGTAGAATCTAAAACACTTTTTTTTTTTAAGAGTTGTGGGAGGGTTTTTCTACCTGTAAATCCCTTGTTTCTGGTAGTCTAGGTCACTGGCTGTTTCTGTGCTAGGTTTCTTCATGCTGATATGGAGTGGGGGGTGTGAACGCAGCTTATTTCTTCCTCGCCTCTGGGAAGAGCAGGGGGTGTGGGGTTAGGGCCATTCTGAAATGCCATCGGTGTTTGAGGCCACTCGTGGACCTGTGGATAACCTGAACACGCAGTGAAACGTGTGCAGTTCCTGGTGTGCTGCCCCACTGGACATGGCTACCATGGCCTATGTCCCCAGCGGGTCTGGTGTCCAGCCCTGTTTGCGTGGATCAGGGAGGAGACGCTGCTTTGGTGACCATCTGGGAATGGCCTGCTCTGAGCGAAGGGTTTAGGAAGGTAGTCCTGTCTCTCCCAGTGCATCACCTGGAACAAGGCTGTACCTTTCCTTGGTGTGGAAGCGGCGTGTGTCCTGTAAGCCATTCCAGGACCACCATGCACATCTGCTGGTGCGGCTCGTTCCTTGGCATGTGCCACACCACCCGCACCCCGAGCTGTTCCGTCGGGTCTTGTTTACTCTTAAACAGACAACCAGGAGCCAGCGTTAGAGCTGGACACCGGATAAATGACTGCTGTTAACTTATTTCCCAGGTTGTTGGCATCTTCTCAAGTCTACAGTGGGGATGGGGGCAGAGCAAGCAGGGGCTGCGGTGCTGGGGGGGACTGGTTTGACAGCATGCGTTCATGTGCTCGAGCCATGGTGATGTTTGTGTGACATAGGAGCCTGAGAGCGGACGAGTGCTCAGTGGAGTCTAATACTTTTATCGCTGAGTAGCATTGAACTCTGTTAACACACTTAAATAAAGATGATTCCTCTCTTTTTTTTTTTTTTTTTTTTCCCCCCATCTTTGTTTGGACTCTGGTCTCTTCCCTGCTGGCTGGACCCCTGGCTCTGCCTGACCTGCTGACTCACTTGTGGCTCCTCTGCCTGGAGAACACGATGCCGTGTCTCAGGGTTCGGTGCCAGCTCTGACTGTGCTCTAATCACCCAGCGTTTGCAGCTCGAGAGGCGTTCCAGCCTTTGCAAAGGGGGACGAGCGCTGCTCCCTGCTCTGCAGAGCCTGGAGGAGGGTCGTCACCGGGGCACACTTACCTGTTTGGGGACAGGCGTCACCTCGCCCTGCTGCACAGTTGTGCAGCGTCTTGCGGCTGCAGGGTCAAGGATCAGCCCCAGTCTTCAGGAGCCCTTGCAGGACTTGCTGTTGCATGTCTCGTGCTTCTCGCTGTGGTTATTTTTCTTTCTGCCTGCTCTTCCCTGTGGTGGGGAACGAAGGTGGGAAGCCTTTGCTGCCTTTGTGTGCAGCATGGTGCCTGGGGAGAGGATGGAGGGTGTGTGTGTGTGGGGGGGCCCTTTCCTGCTGCCAGCCCTGAGCTCAGTGGGGTTCTGCCCTTGGAGCGTGGCTGGGGGCTGGAGCGGAGTGGCCCAAGCTTGGCCAGCCCTGGCCCAGCCCGCATGTGAGCAGCGGCCCTGTAGCCAAACACTTCTCCCTGCCTGGGAAGGGGTAATGAGGGCGTGTGGCTCTGATTGCAGGGCTGTGCCCAGTGTGCTGCTGGCTGCGGTGTTGTGGCTGGCAGATGTGGCAGTGGGGCCTGTGCCTGTGGTGGCCATGTCCCTTGTGACAGCGTTTCTGCTGCCTTGGTGTGGGGCCGGTGCGGCAGTGTGGATCTGCAGCACGTAAGTGGGTTATGCAAGGCTTTCACAGCTGGCCTCGTGCTTGTGGGTGCCATCCTGGAGAAAAATCAATGTATGGCTTAATTTCCTTGATGAGGATTATGGGTCCTGCCTGACCCGGCTCTCCCGGCGCAGCACAAAGCACCGCTTGTGCCTTTTGTTTGGCAGGGGGGGAAAACAGGCCAGGGAGCTGAGGAGGGGATGGAGTGGCAGCGTGCTGCTCTCTGCTGGGCCACTGGCCATGGCAGAGCCCTGACATGCTGCCCAGGTGCTGCTGTGTTGTGCTCCGCTCGGGGGTGGCGTGAAGAGGCCTCTGCCGCGGTGCCCTGCTCCCTCCGGGGGGAGCGGGTGCTCTGGGCACCTCCGTCTGCGGGTACCACGCTCGGCCTCGGGGACAGCCCCCAGCTGCCACCTCGCTCCAGCCTCACTTGTTGGCTCCAGCCTCCTGCCCAGGTTAAGCCACGGCGGCGGGGGGGGTGCTCTGGGGGGCTCCTCCGTGGGCTGGGGGCTGTGCTGTGCTCGGGGGCGGTTTGGACAACTGGGCTCGCAGGCAGCGATGTGGAGCCCGGGTTAGGATTTGTTGCGGAACGAGCCGCCGATGCCCTGGAGCGCGGCTTTCGGGGCGTCCTCCCCCGCCGGGCTCAGCGGAGGGGCTGCTGTAGCCATGGGGCAGGGCCGGCTCCGGCCACGGGAGCTGGACACGGACTGCCCGGCAGATGGTGCCACCCGCCGCGACCACATCGCCCGAGCGATGGCCCGGAGCCGTGGCCCGTCCGCCCCTTCCAGGCTGCTTGGGGCTCACCGGCCTCCCCGCTCCGGTGTCCCCCCGACGCCCCGCAGCCCGGGGAAGCCGCCGCGGGAAGAGCGCGATCCTGGGGCGGAGGAGAAGGCGCCGGTCCCCCGACCGCTTCCCGGCACCCTGAGCACCGGCGCCGGCTGGCAGTGGAGCCGGCGTCCCCGTCGGTGGTGCCCGGCTGCGGCTGCCGGACCCACCGGGCGATTTCTGGGACGGGCCCTGGTCGCCATCCCAGCCACCCTCCCTGCGCCCGCCCTGCCCGGTGCAGGGGGACTCAGCGCTGGGGGCGAGGGGCCGGGCTGGGGCTGGCGAG
>VXBH01005614.1:71863-92783 GCA_013400035.1 Rynchops niger | reverse complement strand
CCAACCAAAGTCTGGCCCCGTCGCCCGCTCCCCACGGCGAAGCCCTGCTGCCCTGTTTGCCCCACACCGGCTGCCCCATAGAAGCCACAGCTGCATCACCCCCCCCCGATCAACTCTCTATATATTTATGACCTGAAATACATACCTGTATGTGTGCATCCGCAGGACACCTCCCTGGGGCTTTAGCCACGCTGGCCGGCCCCGGCGCCCACGCGTGCCCCTGCCTCCCCTCCCACAGACCCATGGCGAGGGGGTGACAGTCCAGGACTGGAGGTAAGTGGCCGGGGTGGGGGGGTGGTGTGGGTCTGAGGGACAGTCGCCCTGAGGCTTGCGAGCACCCTGCGCACACGCTGTCCCCGGTCAACGCAGCCCCGCTCCCCCGTAGTCAGCGTTAGGACGGGGGCTGGAGCCCTGGGGGTGCCCCCCCCATGGGCGGGAGCTGCCCCACAGGCGCTCCTGGTTTAAGGCTACGGAGGGCACACAGTGCGTGTAGCAGCGTGCCTGCGTGTGTGTGTGTGCGTGCGCCGGGGGGGGGTGCGTGTGTGTGCACATTTGCCGCTCTGCCTAGTGCTCCGGAGCCTTCCACGTTGAATGTATGCGGCGAGCGAGGGGACCCGCGCCAGCCCGGCGCCCTGTAGCCACGCAGCCGGCAGGACAGGGCCCCGCTCCAAGCGTCCACCTTTCCATCCAGCCCATCCTGTGCAATAAACGTCAGCAGCTGACAGAGCTACGCACGACTCTCCGTCTCTGCTTCTTCGCCACCGTCCCTCCCTGCCGCGGCTCCGGCTGCTCCCGCGCCCCTGGCACAGCCCTGCCACCGGGCACAGCCCCAGGCTGGGCTGCGGGAGCCAGCTTGTCCTTTGAAGAGCTGCCTCCCTGCCAGAAAAACCACGAGGTGAAAAGCCTCCCCCACCAGAACCTTTCCCCTCGCTGGCAGCGCCGCAGCCCTGCTCCAGCATCAGGGAGGGATGGAGCTGGGAGGAGGCTGGGAAGTGGAAGCGGTGGGTACGGAGCTCAGCCGAGAGCTAGGGCAAACGCTCAGCTCCAGCTGCAAGATCTCCCACCACCGGTTGCTGCAGGAGCAGCACGCAGCACCCCTGGGAGCTCCTGGCTAGAAAATGAAGGTCCGGGGCAGACACAGTCACCCCCTGCCAGACCCTCCTCCCACTGCACCAGCCATTCCGGGCTGTGGGAAAATTTTGTCTCCGTTTCTGCGACAAAAGCGTTTCCAGAATATTACACCCCTGTGAATAACTGAAGCCCAACCAGTTGGCAAAACAGCAGCCGTCTGGGGAAACATTAGTCCCATCTCCCCAGGAAGATGAGGCCAGAACCCAGGCACCTCCCAGACTTTGGGTGAAAGACGCCGAGAAGGACGCAGTTCCCATCTAGTATTTCAAAAAAACATTTTATTTACAGTATCGTACACCTCCACCCCCGTGTTAGTGGTTTTCCTTGCCTGAGAACCAGTGAACAGAACTGAAACCAAACCCTGCAAATGAAGAGTCAGGAGCCGCAGAGGCTGCGGTGATGGCGCCCAGGAGCCGGAGCGGGACATGGAGAGCAGCACCTGCCCCACAGCCGAGAGCTGGGGCCATGGGGGGCTCCCTGTCCCTCCAGTCAGGGACCTAATGCTCCGGGAGGTCTGAGCCCCACTGGTGGAGAGGGATGGAGAGGGAGGGCAGCCCAGGACAGGCTCTGGCCAGGCAAGCTCTGGAGCTGGCAGCGGTGGCAGGCCCAACTCCTGTGCCGGGGTGAGGGCGGAGGGGAGCCAGCCCCGTCTACCATCGCCCCTTCCACCCCACACCAGAGGGATGCAGCCCTCCCCAGGGCTCGACGCCCTCTGCCCTCGCCTGGGATGCAGGCAGGCACAGCAGTGCAGACACCCTGTCCCCCAGCGGCCCCTCGTGGCTGCCCCTGCGCTCCTGGAGGAGCCCCAGTTTGGCCCAGCAGCTGGGTGTTGGGCAGGTATCTTCTGCTGTACCTGCATCCCCACGAGACGCAGGACAGAGGAGCCTCGCGGGCTAGTGCCTACCACAGCCTCTGAGGCGAGCGGCAGTCCAGAGGTAGTCCAGGGCCCCGCTGGCTGCTGGGGCTCAGCTGAAGAAATAGGTGGAATCCATCACCTCCTTCAGGTTGAATTCGCCTGGGGGAAGCAAAGGGAGAGGGAAGGTCAGAGGAGAGCAGGGCCAGGGCAGGGTGGAGACGGGGCACCTGCGAGAATCCTAGAATGGTTCGGGTTGGAAGGGACCTTAACGATCATCTAGTTCCACCCCCCTGCCCTGGGCAGGGACACCTCCCACCAGCCCAGGTTGCTCCAAGCCCCGTCCAACCTGGCCTTGAACCCCTCCAGGGATGGGGCAGCCACAGCTTCTCTGGGCGACCTGTTCCAGCACCTCACCACCCTCACGGGAAAGAATTTCTTCCTAATACCCAATCGAAATCTCCCCTCCTTCAGTTAGAAACCGTTACCCCTCATCCTGCCATTACACTCCCTGATCCAGAGTCCCTCCCCATCCTTCCTGTAGGCCCCCCTTTATGGGCTGGAAGGGGCTGGAAGGTCTCCCCGGAGCCTTCTCTTCTCCAGGCTGAACCCCCCCAGCTCTCTCAGCCTGTCCTCCCAGCAGAGGGGCTCCAGCCCTCGCAGTGTCTCCGTGGCCTCCTCTGGCCCCGCTCCACCAGCTCCGTGTCCTTCTTGTGCTGAGGACTCCGGGGCTGGACGCAGTGCTCCAGGTGGGGTCTCCCCAGAGCAGAGTAGAAGCTGCCCCAAGCCCTGCTTCAGCTTCCTGCAGAAAACTACTTCAGCTCAGCCCCTGCCGCAGGGTAGGAGAAGGCAGCAGGGATTTAGAGGTCTTCCAGGAACTGATGTACCTCCAAACTTCTCTGGGACAGTGGTAGGAAGAGCAAGACAGAAGAGCGTAACAGCAGCAAGGCAGGGAAGGAAGAGAGGAGCATGCGGCCCCGGGGTACGAACCATCCCTGCTCTGGTTTGTGCTGCCTCTGGGGCTGCCCACGGCGGCTGCTCAACAGCGAGGGAGCACTGGCCTCTTCCGTTCCGCAAAGGCAGAACAAAGGTTGGCCAGATGGCCTGGCAGAGGCAGGGCCAAGAGATTAGGAGGAGTTAAACTAATTGCCTAAATCCCATTGCATGTATATCATCTAGATCCCGGCAATTACCATGCCGAGTGCCTCAATCCCATCTCCAGGCAAATGCTTCATGGTTGGAAACAGATGAGAGAGGAAAAACGAGGCAGGGGACGGGACGAGCTGGGTCAACCTGGGGAAAATCCCAGGGGCTCAGCCCCAGGGGGATGTCTTAAGGCACTGCCCAAGGCTCTGCAGTCCAGCACAGGCAGGAAAACCTGATCCCAGGGGACAGCGTGACCGGCCAGACCCTCACGGTGTCCAACTCCAGACACCACATGAGCCCAGTGATTGCGGGGGCCATTCTCCACCTCACTCCCCTTGTCTCCAAACTGCTCCCGAGCTTTGCAGTTCCCATCCTGTGCTCCTACCTGTCTTGGGGACACTCGACAGCTGCTCCATCAGTTTCTTCTGCCAGAGGGCTCTAGGCTCTCTGCCGGGGCTGGATGAACCAGAAGGAAAGCAAATCAGCTCTGGGAGAAGGTGCACCTTCCTCTGCTCCCCCGTGCAGCTCCCTGACGACAGCCTTCAGCTCTTCCAAAACACATTACACACCGCGCAGCAGGAGCCCAGCCCCTGCCGCAGCAGCCCTAGGCAGGTGCCAAGGCATCTACAGACCCTGCCCAGGACTGGGTCCCTCTGTGCTGTCTGGTCCCACACTGGGCTGACCCGACACGTGGCTTCACCGCTTCTTACTGCCTCAATTCACAGCGGGGGACCCACAACACAGATATTATGGCCCACCCCACGCCCACCGAGGGATTCAAGCCCCAAACCCTACTTCAGTTCTGCAGCAAAAGGATGCAAACACCTAGTTTTTCACACCAAACCCAACCAGCCCCGGGAGAGGGAGTGGGTGCGGGTAGGAAGGAGCGTGGCGGGGGTTGGCCAGCGGGTGAGGAATACCTGCAGTACTTCTCCAGCATGAACTCGGACAGATCCTGTAGGATCTTCTCGCTGTGCAGAGCCACAAATTGCTGCCGACAGATCTGACCCAGAGAGCAACGGTGAGTCGTAGGTTAACAGGCGTTTTCCCCTCCTTCCCCTCAGCGCTTGGCAGCCAACACAGGTCAGAGGTGAGGGGCTGGGGGAGCAGTGGGCAGGAGTGGGAAGGGGGGGCTGCCGGACAAGGGTGAAGGGAATCAGCCTGGGGAGGTGGGAAGCAGAAGCCAGCCCCCATTTATCTACCGACAGCCACCGACTCTGCTGGGCGCTGCGGTTAGCGCTGATTTACGGGCGCAGATTCTCCCTCACGCCCTCCTTTGATGGGTGGGAGGAGATGGGTTTATGGCACCAGGAAATCAGCTGCAACCGCCAGCAAGGACCCCAGGTTCACCTCGCCTGGGTAAATAAATCAGCCTATGGAGCAAAGCCCAGGGGAGGCAAGGGCTGGCAAGCCCCCAGAGGACAGATCAGCAAGATCCCTGCTCACAAGGGACAGAGGAGGACACTTTTACCTGGTTCATGACGTCCACGGTGAGCGCGTGAGTCCAGTAGCAATCGTGGACCGAGACGAAGGTCAGACCCTGCCTGGGAGACAGCAGAAGGTGCCATGAAGCAGAGCTGGGCGTCCCATCTCTGCAGTTCCCTACCCCCTGCAGACCCTCTTGCTGGGAGAGAAGCAGGCACCACGCGAGGAGGGGGACTGCCGGCACCCCGCCTGCAGAGACGGCTAACCCCGCCATCTCCCGGTGCCTGCCCCGCTGCCTCCGCTCAACCCTTCTCTGCCAGAAGCCCCCAACACCCACCCACCAGGGACACCTCTCTCCCACATCGCACGCCTTGCCCTGGGGACACTCTGCCAGCACAGAGCAAGTCCCGGGGCCAGGGAAGAGCCCCGGCTGCCCGCTCCCTACCTGAGGCAGTGCAGAGCCGTGAGCATCATGTGCGTGGAGTCCAGGGAGTGGATGAAGTTGGGTGGGAAGGCGTTCTTCTGCTTCACTGTGTCGGGTTTCCTGCAGCACAGAGTGGGAGACAGGAGGAGCTGGGACCCTTCCAGGGTCAAAGATGGGAGCGCCAGCACAGAGCCAGTGCCAGCCGAGACCCGGGGTTGATGGGGGCAGCCCTGGAGGGCCACAAGGTCCTGCTGAAACACAGGACTCCGTTCCTCCAGCTGGCTTTCTGCAGCTCAGCGGGATACCGAGAGCTTTTGGCAGGTTCCACTGATGGGAAGGCTTTGTCCCCAGAGCACAGGCTGGGGACATCAGGGGCTCAGTAAAGACGATGGTTTCGTACTTACTGGTTGCTGTTGGAGTTTTTCACGCTCAAGTTCTGCATGCCGCAATTCAGCTGCAGGGAGAAAGAAAGGGGATCAGCTGCTACATGGCGCTGCCCAGCCAGCACAAGGCGCTCAGCACCGCCCCGTTCTTCTGGAGAGGGGATCACGAGCTGCTCTGCTCTGGAGGAAACATCCCTGGCTGCACCAAGGCACCTGGGCAGGGACTCTTCCAGGGCATCCCAGCCACCACGGCAGTTGTCACTCCTCAGTGACACCTTGCCTGCTTCCCCTCCTGAGGATGCTGGCGGACATCCTTCACCCCTTCCCAGTGATTCACCCCTGCGAGGGCTAAGAGAAGGGCTCCTGGAGGTGAGTGGCTGAGAAGATGAGACAGGCTGGGGAGATGTGAGTCAGTGCAGCCGCGCGTGGGAGGCGAGAGCAGCGAGACTGAATCACGCGAGCCCTGAGGAAGGCTCCTCGGTGCGGGGAACGGGCCCGTGCCCCAGCTGCCTGAGTGGGACGGGAGCAGCAGAGCTTCCTCACAAGCCCACCCACACACTCCAGTCTCTGCAGGGAGCGACAAGGCTGGAGGATGTGCCTGCACGCACAGATCCTACCTGCTCTGCAGGCTCACCTGCAGGTGATGCTAACCTGCCGGGTTTTAGCGTGCTGCCTCGAAGCCCAGCTGCCCTCTCACTCCTCCCCACCACGGCAGAGGGAGGGGGAGTTGAGTCCCACACACCAGATACTCACCACAGTGGACCTGGTCCGATAGTAGGGCTGCACGATGGGGAGACCCAGCGGCGTGACCCACTCCACCGTCCGTCCCGACTGGGCAATGAGCTTGGCACTCTCCGTCAGCCAGTTCTTTACCAGAGGGAAGTGGGGAAGAAAGTGTCTGGAGTTAGTATGGGCAGCTGGGCGACCCCTTCCACGCCCAGCACAGGTGAGCCCGACTCCTGCCACCGACTGTGACAGTCCAGTGCTTACAGAGGAGTTTAGCCCTGCAGCAGGCACAGTCCCACACCTCTGGGCCCATCCTCTCTGGGCCAGGACCCAGAATAACCATCTCTCCCCACGGAGCATCTCACTTCCCTGGTCTATGTACAGGTGGGCCAGGGAACAAGAAGAGGCAGAGAGAGGTAAGAGGCAACAGAAACCTCACCTGGATATCTCGAGTCGCTGAGAACATCTCCTTGATGCCATTGAACACCTGCTTTACGAGGTAGTGAGATGCTTCCCACAAGTATTCCTGCACAGACCAAAGGCAGAGCGAGGGGTCAGGCAAAGGGGCAACAAAAGATGAGAAGCAAGGTGATGAGACCTAGGGTAAGCTAAAAGAGCATCTCCCTGATGCCTCAAAATTGCCTCCATCACAGACTGTACTAAGTCTTCAGCTATTGCAGATGATTGTGGGTTCTGATGGAGGGAGGCTGAGATCAGCATTTCAGACGGCTTCTTGTCCAGGGACAGGCTGATCTCTGTGTAACATCCCTGGACAGAGGGGAAGCTCTCGCTGCCTCACCTGCCCCAGGAAGGTAACACACAGCAGAAACACTCCCAGCACCAACCTGCCACAGCAGATTACCCGCTCAGCAAGGACTGTCCCATGGTGGGGTCCCAGAAGAAGAAACAGGCGTCAGGAGGAACAAGCCTCCAAGAGCTCTGCCAGAGAGAAGGGCCACTTCCAGAGGGCAGAGCACAGCCACAAACCTCATTTTGCATCTGAAACACCAGCTGAGGCTGTCATGCCACCATCCCGGAAGGATGAGGAGCAGCCCCACCTGAAGTATCCCTCCCTACCCACAAGTGCTGGCAGGCAGCTCTCCTGCAGGCTGGATGAGCCTTCAACAGGCACGGGGGGGAGCTCAGTCCCACACATCCCTCCGTTTGCTGAGATTCCGTGGGGTAAAGGGGGAGCAAGGCAGGAGGGAAGCCCACGGGAAAGGCAGCACAGGTACCTCTCCCAGCGGGGACTGAGAGCTGAGCAAAACACTGCCGGGGGAGGCCGGGGCAGGCATGCTACCTCAGGGAACTCATCGATCTCCTTGAGACGCTTCTCCATCTGCAGCCGCCCGCCGTAGCGCGTGACACCGTACACCACCGTCATCACCGTCTGCTTCACAACCTTGCGGCTGATGAAGCCTTGCAGCACCTGGGCGATCTTCACTCCCTGTTGAGCATCCTTCTTCCGAAACTCCTCCACCTGAGGAGGAGAGCGCCCTGGGAAGTCAGCCCCACCGCGAGCCATGCTGGCCCAAGCCACCTCCCCAGCTTGGGGAGAGTCAGGGAGGCCCCGTGAGACCCACCCAGCTGTGGGCTGCCTGGCCTGAACGCCCAACAGAGACCCTGCAGCCCATTTTCACCAGCCCCAGTCAATAGAGATCATCTGCTGAAGGAATCAGGAAGCATCTGCACCTCACAGATAACCGTGCCCGCAGAGCCTTCCACTGCTGTCTCAGCAGAGCAGTGTCACTTGGCAGCGGCGGGGTGCCAGACATCACAAGGACGTGGCACCAGGACTGTGGCTCAGGGCTCAGGTTCTCCTGCCTCTGCCACCCCCAGTGATAATTCTGAGCAGACCAAGCACCCTTTGCCTGCTCGTCCCGCTCTGGTGCGGCGCTGCCTGGATAAAACATGCTGAGACCTCGAATGGAGAGCCAGGGGTTCAATGCCAGTTGACTTGAGTTTGGTAGATCTAAGCACGCTTCCCAGCAGGCTCGTTTCACATCACGTCTTGCCAAGAAAATCGAAGACTTAGCAGCAGTGCCAAGGGCTAAATCCCTTCCCCTTCCTCCTAGCCAGCTCAAATGAAGAAAATCCCATAACCTGCGGGTCAGCCAGCTGTGACCACAAGATGAGGTCTGCTCTCTTCCACCTCTGTACCCTACTTCTCCCAGACTCCATTCAGGAGAAGTGAGGACAGCAAAAACCCCAGTGGATTTCTCCTAGCTACCTCTGTCGGGACAGATCTCTAGCCGGATCCCCACTGCAGCTGCTGCAGTGGTTCCCGTTCAGGGAGGGAGAGTCTCTGCCTGTGACCAGCTCATGCTTTCCCAGCCCTCGGTGCGCTGGTCTTATCTCAACCTTTCTCCTTGGGAGCTCTGCAACACAGCGTCAAGAGGTGCAGGCAGGTCCAAGAGGACACCTCCCTGTGTCCCCGCTGTGCCTCACCTGCTGAGCCACCACACTGTAGACATCCTGGGGGACACTGCAGGGCATCAGATTGACGGAGATGGCGCCAATAAGGTCCCGGCCAAGAGCTGCGTAGTGCTGCAGACCATTGCAAGAGCCGTCCTGCATGTGGGAAGAAAGCAGGGTGGAAAAAAGGTGTGAGCATATGGATGGAGCCATGCTCACCAGCACAGATACACTTGGCTCAGAAGATTAGTGCCATTTTCCCTCGCGTCTCTTCAGACAGGTTTGCAGCTGATCTCCCAGGGCCACACTAGTTTCTGCTTTCCTTCTAGCCAGTTTTCCTGGCTGGGTCTCCTCACTAATGACTGATTTAAAAAAAAGGAAAACCTCACATCACGCTGGCCCCTCCATGAATTTTCACAGACACCCGTGCTCTGTGGAAACACTGAAAACCGGAAAATTTGGAAAACAACAAATCTGCCTGGGATGCTAAAAGAAGCCCCGAGAGCCGGCGCTCAAAATAGCCTCAGAAAACTCAGGAGCAGGATCAGAGCCCGGCCGAGCTGAAGAGCGGTCAGCAAGCCACAACCGACTGCAAGGCTCCAGCTAGCCATGCTGCCTCTGCTCCGCGGCCGATGAAAACATCCTTCTGACAGAAACCAGCTCCGGCCCAGCCTTTCCCAGAGCTGCAGTTACAGAGACACACCGACCGATCTGTCACAGCAGCTGCCCTGACAGCCCTCCTGGGACCGAGATGGGCAGGATCTGAACGATGGCACGAGAAGGTCCTGCTGTTCTCCAAACAGCACCAGCAGAAACGCTTCTCACAGATGTGCTGCTGCTTTGGACCATCCCTGCTCCTCCTGTACCTGGGCTCTGCCTGGCCAAAGGCAGCCTGCAGCTGCCGGCAGGATCAACCCCCCGCTCCTCTCCCCTCCTCCCCACAGCCTGCAGTGCAGCAAGTTGCAGAGCTGAGAATTGACATGGCTCCGGCAGCCCCGCCGTGGCAGAAGAGCTGCCTCTATTAACCAGGCGCTGATGACTCAGGTGGAAAGAGAACTCGGGTGCCCTCCAATAAGTCGTCCTTGCTCGAATTTCATTAACAGCACCCTCCACACACCCCCAGCTGCTCTCTTGATCTTCTGTTGTTATAACAATACCAATTTAGATGGCCTCATACATATTCTAGACCATCGCTACCGGCAGAATACACCCCTGTTCTTCCCCCGGCTCCCCCACTTCATTAGGGCCATCTGATCTTCTAATGAGATAAATGAGCAAACCCCTCTCACCAGGAAAACAATTAATCATTGTCTCCTGTGCAGCACGGGGATTTATCAGCTGGCTGGGCAGCGGCTGCAGAGAGCGCTGCAGATCTGCCGGGACACCGCAGGGAGAAGGGCTGGAACGGCTGCCTGGCTCCTCTCTCCGTCCGGGAAGGACAGATGCCTTCAGAGAGCCGAGAAGCAGACCGGGCAGGGACAGGACGCATGGTGAATGACAGCCACATCACTGAATGAAGGCTACAGATGAGCTCTGTCCCCCTGCGCTTCCTTAGAGGTCCAGACCTCCCATCTTTTGACTCCTGCAGAGCTGCTTGGCTCCGGCCTCAGAACAAGAGCGGAGCAAAGGCCCCCGAAGCCTCAGCACAGCCCCGAGCACTTCAGAGGAGCAGGTGCTGCCACGCACCCGCGACACGTCCCACCCAGCTGGAGTCAGGCTGATTTCAAGTCCTGATCCGGCAGCCAGAGAAGGTAAGACTGGCCCGGCTCTCACCCCGCGGGCAGTTGACAGTGATCTCCCAGACAGGCTCTGCTCCAGCTAAAGGAAGCAAGCAGCACTTAACTGTTCTGGCTCATTAATGGCCGCATGCAGCAGCAAATTACTGGAGTTCTCAAGCCAAGATGCCTGTAGACTGCACTCCCATTCTTAAGAAAGCCTGGCCACGTGGTGTAGTAAAGATCCGTGCAGCGTTGGAGACATGGATGCTTCCGCCCTGCCCTGAGCTTTCTGCCCTGCGTGTTCTGCTCAGCCGCACGGGCCACAGGGTACGTTGAGCTCCTACCTGGTGAACCGGGAAGTGTGAGATGTAGGCTGCTGGATCCGGGGACCGCGAGGCTTTGGCGATTTCCATACAGCACGCCAAGGCTTGCCAGGGCTCATCGGTGTCCATCCACCACTTCCTGCCCTGGGAACAGGAAAGCACAGGCTGGCAGGAGCAGGCAGCGCTCTTGTGGCACCCCAAAGCAAAGGCAGGAGCCCCTGCGCTCCCAGGATATACCGAGCAAGGCACCTCCTCCCACCACACCTCTATTTCCCTAATATTTCATTGTGTTTTCAGATAGAAGTGTGTTATTTAGGAAACCCTGCGATGCTTTTTCTCCCCCTTTTTCCTCTCAAAGCATTCTTTCAAAATGTTTTTGTTTCAAAATCAATCTGATATCCATTTGATTTTACTTTCTGGAAGCTATGCCAAGTGAGAGGAATGGTGAAGTCTCCTCTGAAATCCACGACGACTTCGATCCCTTTTTTTCCTTAGCATATTTGAGTCCCATTTGGACTCAAACACAGAGGAACTCCCCTGCTTTTCAGTTCAGTCATTGAAGGGGAACCTCCCCTTGCTGCAGGCTCCCAGAGCCCCCTCGGTTCAGGGTCCCACCATTCCGCCCCAAGAGCCAGGAGAGCCCTGCCAGCCGCCTCCCACCACCTACCGTCAGCGGGTGGTCGGCTGAGTCCAGGATTTCCTCCATGATTTCATTGGCATACTCCAGCCGCTCCTGCAAAGCGTTCTTCTTCTTCAGCCCCGTGAGGTTAATGAGGTGGATCTTCAGCCAGTCGAGGCCCTTGGGCCCCAGTGGCCTTCCTTCTGCAAAGAGCAGGATGGCCCGCGTGACATCGTTACCGAGGTGGTTGAAATAAGGCGGGCAAGGGTAAGTCCTGCCACGGAAGTCCATGTTGTGAGGAAACCAGAACACTTTGTCCCTGACATAGTTGGCGATGGAGAGCTTATAGAGTGCATCCATGCGCAAGCTGTGCATTTCAGCTGCCTTCTTCTTGCACAACAACAACTCGTGCTTCTGGGACTTGCTGCAGGTAGAGGAACTGCCGGAAGGGGCAGGAGGCCTGGGGGCCTCTGAGATGGGCGGTGGGATGTCCAGCTTCTCATTGCCTTTATCATTGAAGATGGATATGATGATATCCAGCACTGGCTGGTTAATTTTCCAGGCGCAGTTGCCCAGCTGGTTCAGGGCATCCAGCACGGGGTGGAGGTTCACCGGAGGACACTGCTCCAGGAGCAGCTGGTGTTGGATGGCCCCATCCACAAAGCGCATCAACTTGGTGTCATTCAGGACAAAGGCACCAAAATGGGGAGAGGTCCAGGGCACCGGGGGGCACAGCATAGGTATGGCGGAGGAGTTAAAGGTCAGCAAGGTCTCCGCAGCATCTGACACAATCTGGGAGAAAATGGGATGGGGCTTTATCAGTCCAACCTGGAGAGGAGAAGGTAGAGGATTAGGGCTGGTGTCTGGAAGAGCATTTGGTCAATCAGCCATTAACATAAGGATGATGCTGGGTACTGACACTGTCCTCACAGAACCAGAGGCTCCCCTAAGCGTCCCTGAGCAGGAAAGGCAGCAGGGAGGGCAAATGGCCTTGCAAAGGCCCAGTTCCAATGCAGAGGTGACCTGCACAGTCCCAGAGCACCCAGGACACGGCTCACCTGCCAGCTGCTGCGGAAGGAATAGATGTGGTAGAGGACGGGGATAAGCTTGGGCTCCAGGCGGGGATTGAGGATGTTCCTGGGCACCTTGACAGCCTGCACCAGGAGTTCCAGCATGTGCATGCCCAGGCGCATCACAAGCATGTACGGCCAGCTGCAGTCCTTCAAGTTCAGGGAAGGCCCGAAGCCGGCTTCTGACACCAGCTTCTCCCAATATTCCCGTGGCAAGTACTTGTCAGGCTGGGAGGTGGAAGGAGAAAATCGGGTCAGCTGGAGGGGCCAGCCGTGCTGTTCCCAGGAGGTTTGCTGGATGGGATCTATGTCCCTGGAACAGGGCACTGAGAAGGAACCTCCTGTCTCTGTGTCCCTGTGAGGTCCTCCCCGACAGGGGTATTTGTGGAAGGACATGGCTGGGACAAGCCCACCAGCGATAACCTGCTTCTGCTGCATGTCAGGACAGTGGTGCTGCAAAGCTCTTCCTCTCGCCACCTCCCTGAGCTGACACCTTGTCCCCACACCATCCTGACCCTCCCTCTCGAACTGCAGATCTGCCTCCCAGGCCACACCACACAGCTCTGAACGACCTGTGCATTCGGCCCTAGAGCTACCCAAACTGGTGGCCTTGGCCCCTTTCTCTCCCCCTCTCCCGGCCCGGAGAGTGCACCCTCCTCAAACCCCAGAGCTCCCCTACGTGGGATGCCTGGCTCCAAGGGATCAACTCTGCCGATTTAAAACCTTCAGGTTCAAAAATACCCACTGCTATGCCAGAACCGCCCTGCCTGCCGTCATGGGGCAAGGGGCCTGCCCAGCGCTAGGTGGGGCCTTACTGGAGCTTCTGGTGGCCTCTGCAGCGGCATATTCCCAGAACTTGGACCTTGTGCTTGTGAGGAGGTGGACAAATGGCCCCGTCCTGTCTCCGCTCTGCTGCTCCGTAACCCACAGGCCCCAGGACCTCCATCTCCCAGGCGTTACCTACCTGGCTGTCCTTTGCCAGCAGGTGGATGTAGTTCTTATAGACCTCCTGCACCTTCTCCAGCTGGCCGCTACGCAGCTTCCTCTGGGTGATGTATCTGTTGTAGACTTTGGAGCCCAGCTCCCTGGCCAAGACAGCCAGGGATTCTCCTTGTGGAGACAGGGTATTGAGGATCTGAGAAAGGGGAAGGCAAAGAGGGTCTTAAGGAGGGAGGAACAGAAAGACGGAGCAGAGAGACAAAGCAGGAGTTAAAGCCCCTGTGTAGGGAGCATAGAAAGGTGCTGATTCCCGTGACGCTGAGCAGATGATGAGGAAGGAAACGTGGCCAGGACAGAGCAGGGGCTTCCCTGGCTGCTCAGCACAGGGAGCAGACAGAGCCTGCACCTGACAACCTGGGCAAACTTGGATGCTCATGTTCCAATTCTGTTGGGCCAAATGGGACATGAATGCTTTGTGGCAGCCCTGCGGCCATACGGGCAGCCCCATTCGTGCGGCTCTGAGAGGGCAGGGCAGGGTCCTACCTGCAGCATGATGCCCACGTACTCCTCGTCCGGCATCAGGCACAGGTAGGGATAGAGAATGTTGTACCCCGATGCCGTCTTGAGCTTGGACATGCTGTGCTTTGACTTCTGCAGGGCCTGCAGGATGGAATCGTGCCAGCGGGAACGAAGGGTGTCCAGTAGTTTGCGCTGTGTAGAAATGGAAGCAAGACAGTAACGCTGTGGTGAGTGTGTCACCAAAGAGCTGTCCCCCTCTTTAGGCCACCGACCCCCTGCACCTCTCTGAGAGGTCCTTAGAGCTGAACTGCCCTCCTCCCCTCCAGGCACGCAGCCCCCAGACTCCCTGAGCTTTACCGCTTTAACGGCTTGTGGGGTCAGAGGTTTGGTGGCCTCCACTGACTCGATGGTTACGGTGTTATCCAGCTCCATCTCCAGCTGCTGCTGAAAGCGCTCCTGCAACTCCTGCATGGAAAAATCCAGCTTGGGGTACGACATCATCTTCTCCTGCAACAGAAGTGAGGCATTAAATGCCAAAAGCCAGCAGAAGAGAAGACATGCTCATTTTTCTCAGCTTCCCTGCAAGAGGCATAAGGTATGAGTCCTGGCTGAAGGCACCTTTCTGGGACCTCCAAGTCCAGAGGTCTGATGTCTTCTGGCTAGCAAACCTCAGGGAGTCTGGAGTAACAGGCCTCTCTAGAGGCTGCTCCGTTCCTGTGTCACGGTCAAGCATCCCACCTGAGCACCCCCTCCAGTGTATGAAGGTCACCTCCAGCCACCCCTTGGTTTCTCTGTTCCTCTGTAAGGCTGTTGGTAAGGCTATCCACTTGATGATTTGTGTGGGCTATTGAGCAGAGATCGGGCTAAAAAGTTCTTCCCCTATTACGGTCCTGGGCTGGACCTGAGGACACCTGTGAAGACCATTTGGCCAGTTCCAACACCTCCCCGAGCTGCAGAGACATCCCTGAGCTCTGCGGCTTACTTTGGAGTAGAAGTCCTGGAGCAGAGAAGATTTGCAGGTCTCGGGGCTGGGTGGAGGGGGCAGCTGATAGTTGGGCTGGACAGTCCTGATGGCCCTCAGCACCTCCTCCTTCTCATCTTCCTCAAACAGGCACTTTTGGAAAAGCTCATCCACGTTGAAGCCATCGTTCTTCATCTGCTGCACACATCTGAGGAGGGACAGATAAGACAGGCTTAATCTTTCCCAGGGGACTGTGCGTCTTGTACAGAAATCAGCACATAACGAGGCACGGAACAAATTTTTTAAACAGAAGCATGGAGAAGAGGAGACAGATTGGGGGTGACCCTTTTGAGGATCCCAGAGCCTTGACTGTATCAGGCTTTTCCTTCCTCACTTGTGCCTGCAGCAGCATCACCTCGAGACACGGCACAGGACAAAGAGCCACTCCTGACAAATCCCTGGCAGCCACAAAAGCAAAACCATCTCACAAAGCAGGGCCTGGGGGCTGGCACCCACCAAGAATCAGCTCTGAGCACAGAGCAGGAGATGGATACACAGCTCCAGGCCGTTCCAGGGGTGCCACCCACCACGCCAGTGGCTCCCAGCACCCTTCCTCTGCGCCACCCTTCATGCCAGGACAGCTGTAGGAGGGTGCAACCTCTCACGCTCGTTGGAAAGGCTCTGATAGCCCTCGGGAGCAGGATTTACCCCATGCGCTTGCCCTGGATGCTTCTTCCCTTCTGCATGGTCCACAGAGCATGCTTCATGCAGCGACCACTGAAATCCTTGTGGCAACTTGTGCCTGACCGAGCCGATGTCTGCCCAGTCCTGGGCAGGGGAAGAATGGTGCAGAAATGGGTTTAACTGGGAAACCCACAGAAGGCAAATGCCTCAGTCTTCCAAAAGCACGACTGCCGGGCAGCCTGGCAGCAGGATGCTGTCATACGGGAGCACATGGGCTCTCCCTGCCCTCCGCAGGCAGCCAGGAGCCAGCTCTTGGGGCTGCAGGAGCTGCTGGGGTGGGAGCTGCCTCCAGAGCACAGCTTGTCCCCACAAGGTCACCTGCCTCAGGTTACAGCGATCAATTCTCCACCCCTCCAACCCGCACTTCTGCTGAGCAGGCGGCTTTCACCTTCACACGGGTGGGGAGGCTGAGCTCCGCTGCTGCCGCTGTGAGACTGAGCAGAAGGATGCAGGTTCCTTCACCCTCAGATAACCCTGCTCTCCCCTCCAGCCTGAGACAGCAGAAGGGAACCCACAGTGGTGGCCACAGCTTGGGGGAAGGGGCAGGGGGCTGTGGTTCCTGCACCGAGCCCAGGGCACGGGAGCACAGCTCGCACGGCTGCAGCAGGAAGAGCCTGAGCACCAGGAGCGGCCGCAGCCCCTGCGAGGAAGCTCTCTTCCCTGCAGCCCCCACTGCTGCTGGGGAGCAGAACCCCCTGCACGCACCTCCCACTCCCCAGCCACACAGAGGATGCCGTGGGACCGCGTCCTCCTGGCTCTGCCACGCTGGAGCCAGGATCAGAGCACAGCAGAGCCCAGAGCCCCACCTGCCGACTGGCCGAGCCTGTGCTGGGTGACACTGGAGGGAGGACAGGCAGAGCCGGGTGACAGTGGCCCCAGCCCAGGCCCCCAACAGACACAGAAAGCTACACGAGCAGGAAAGAGCCCCGGCAGCCTTGGGAAAGCATTAAGAGCCCAACAGGTAACAAACAGCACCCTAAGCCACAACTGCAAAAGGCGGGATCCACAAATCCAGCTGCTGCATGTGCCCCAGCCGCATTTTGGCAGGTTTGGGAGCAGGCAGGAGCTTTGGTGATCAACAGCTCTATGTCTCTGCAGACACTCTTCCCCAGAACTACCTCACAGCAGCCCAGTTAAAACAAGCAACTCCCTCCTTACGCCCTCAAAGGGACCCTGTAGTCTGGGAGCAGAGCAAAAAACAGCCCTGATTTCAGGTGTTGTCAGCATTCCAGCCCACGCCACTGCCATGTCCGAGCCGAGAGAGCACATTTAGAAGAGGAAGGGAAACAAGAGCTCGTACCCCACACACCGCACCAGCAGACAGAGACGGTTGTGGGGAAACACACACACGCCCGGGCAAGGCTTGGGGCTGGCAAATCCATGCAGGTGTGCTATAAACATCTGCCTATAGCCAGCCCTATGGGTGTGCTGCTGTACTGACGCAACACCCACACAGCCCGGCAGGAAAGCCAGTGCCAGTCACTTGGAAATCACCTGACTGGAAGACATTCACTCAGAGGCATCTAGAACTCGTTAGCCAGCCAAGAGACGCACAGTGATAAATCCCTGAACCACCCAAGGGTGTTTGTGCATCATTAGCAGATCACCAGAAAGCGTTCTCCTTCCTCTGCCAAGGCAGCTGGCTGTGCCCAAGCACTGCCCCTAGGTTCAGCCTGCCAGGATCTCGGAGCCCTCCTTCAGCTCCTCGCTTTGGGCCCGACACTTATTTTGCCCATTACGCTCCACAAAATCCATCTGAGCTTCCTGATCACCCTCCTCCATAGAGCTGGCACCCTGCAAAAAACAGCTGTTTGGCTGAGCCTACGAGGAAGGGCAAACTCCTGGAGCTGCTGTATGAATGAATGGAGAAGCCATGCCTACTGGGCAGCGATGGAGGGGCCAGTGCAGGAGGGATGCCCGGGACGGGCGCAGAACCAAGGAGGACCTGGCTGAAGAGAGGCTGCTCCCAACCCAGGGAGCTGCTCTGCAAACTCTGGGGGAAGCAGACATAGCTCTGGCCAGAAGCAAGGTTGTTCTCGCCTCCTATACCTCCTTTCCCTGCAAGATCTCACCCAAAACTCCCTAGCAGCTGGGGGTGGCACACAGGGCCCGCTGTGGGAGCTCTGCCTGCCCCTAAATCTGGCCATGAGAAGTGGGTCAGAGCATCTAGACAAGCATGCGGCGGGGGCAGGTCTTCCCGACCCCAGGCCAGTGCATCTCCTCCCCAGAGCAAGCTCCCATTTCTCCCAGTGCAGTGGAAGGGCAGGCTGTGGAGATGCTGCCCAGGGTTCCTGTGGCATGTGAAGTGCGTTACCTCCAGATGGCTTTGGTGGACGACTGCATCCGGCCCATACACTCCAGCACTGCCGCATAAGAGTCCAGGCTGGGCCGGAGGCCGACAGATTCCAGCATGGAAAAGAGCCGGTTGATACGCTGCAAGCGGCCCTGTGGATGAGAAGGGAAGGGGGCTGTGGGCACAGACACCAGCACAGAATCACAGAATGGCCGGGGTTGGCAGGGACCTCTGGAGATCGTCTCCTCCAACCCCCGGCCACAGGAGGGTCACCCAAAGCAGGAACACGTCCAGGCGGGTTTGGAATGTCTCCAGAGACGGAGACTCCCCCACCTCTCTGGGCAGCCTGTGCCAGGGCTCTGCCACCCTCACAGCAAAGAAGTTCCTCCTCATGTTGAGATGGAACTTCCCATGGTCAAGTTTGTGCCCGTTACCCCTTGTCCTGTCACTGGGCACCACTGAGAAGAGCCTGGCCCCATCCTCCTGACACCCCCCCTTTCAGTATTTATAAGCGTTGAGAAGATCCCCCCTCAGTCGTCTTTTTTCCAGACTGAAGAGTCCCAAATCCCTCAGCCTTTCTTCATCAGAGAGGTGTTCCAGTCCCCTCAGCACCTTGGTAGCCCTTTGCTGTCCCCTCTCCAGCAATTCCCTGTCCTTCTTCAACCAGCCCCAAATCACAGCTTCACACCCCTCTGCTCCTGTTCAACTTTAGCCATGTCTATCCTGCCTCATCCCCTTCTTCCCCTCGAAGCCACCTCAGAGGAATCAGTGGCTCTGTCCCTCTCAGCAGAAGCCAGGCCCTCAACAAACACTTGCTGAAGGCAGATGTGACAAACGCAGATAAAATCGCGACTGCTGCTTCTACAAGCATGAGGCTTCTCCTCCTGAGCCAGCCCCGCTCTGCCCCTCGGCCACCCAGAAAACCTGCCAAGCAGACCAGGGCAGCAGCCCACAGCTCGGTACCTTTCTTGCCCAGCTACGCATCACGATGTTGTATGCACTGACGTTCAAAAGCCTTCTCTTCACAGGGGAGCCGTGGTACAAGAGAAGGAACCTCTCAGCCTCCTCTGGCTGCTGCAAGAAGAGGAAGCATTCGAGGTTGGACTGGATGGTCTGCTGCAGGATCTTGTGCTGGCTGCTGTCCTTGTCCTCCAGCACTGTCCGAGGCCTCTGCACCTTTGCACCCTCCTTCACTGCCACCACCCTGGGCTTGCTGTGGGCAGAGACACGGTAGGGGCCAGCGTGGCTCTTACTCCAGGCAGCGGCCACTTTAGCCGTTGGCTTCTTCAGGCTTTTCTTGGCTTTGGCTTTAGCTTTAGCTTTTGCTTTCGCCTTCGCCTTGCCCTTTGGCTTGGCCTTGATCTGGCCCTCCAGAGCCAGCTGGGAGGCAGCGATGGATAATTTCCGCTCCACCTTCAGCTGCCGGATGTACATCTCCTTCTTCAACTTCTCGACCCAGCTGCTGGGCTGGGCCGGGCTCTCTCCCCTTGCCCTGGGAGCAGGCTGCTCCTCCGCAGGGCCAGGAGCCACCACTTTCTGCAGCGGGTGCTGGTACTTGTCATTCCCCAGAGGGGCCAGCTCCACTTTGTTGACCGTCACCTCTGGGATGTTACTGGCTTGGAGCTGCTTCACTCGAGCTTTCAGCACTGCCGGGAAACACACAGACAGGGAGAGGTGAAGAGATGCAAAGGACGGCAGAAGATTGTGTCCCACCCCAGGGCCTCCCATCAGGGAGCACCCACTAACAGGCTCAGGAAAAGAGGAAACACTTCTTCCCTCCTCGGCCAGCCCTCCTCCCAGCAACCAGCTGCTTTGACCGCTGCTTTTCTGGGATCCACTCGTACACCGTGCCCCTCTCCCCGAATCCCAACAATGGCACTGCAAGGGAAGAAGCACCAGCTCACCCTTGTCTAACCTGCTGCCCGGTCACTTCACTGGGCCTCTCTCCAAGGACCTTGTGCCCTCAGCTCACCTGGGCAGAGAGCCCAAAGCCAGAGCATGTTCCAGGTCAGTCTGCAGAGCCCTGGAGAGTCTCTTCTACCCTCCCTTAGGATCACCCTTGTGTTTTAGGGCAACTCAGCACTCCCTGTAGGTAGGGTGAGCCTTCAGGTCCTTAAGACAGAACAGAACTTGTTCGGGGAGGCCAGCAAGTCCGTGGGAAGCCCCACGCTACAACTATTTACAGTCCCAAATATCTTCTTTATGGCTACACAGAATGGGGAGACTCCGAGAAAGCCTCCCAGGACACTGATCAAGGGAAAGCCTTGCAGCTCTCCGGGTTCTACGCGACTCACCTTCCAGCAGCTCCGTCCTCTCGCAGACGCCATTTCTCCTCGCCTTCTCCTTGGTGCTGGCAGAGGAGTAGCTCCTGAGAACACTCCATGGGATCCCTGCAGCGGAAAAACACAAAGACTGGGAGATCAGAGGCAGCTTCACCCCTTATACCGCTCACTGCCCCACAGCCCTGCCCCATGCCACGGCTGGGCCCCAGAGGTGAGAAGGTGAGCAGCGGTTCTCAGCTCACCTGCAGGTCCCAGCAACCTCAGAGAAGGGACACTGAAGGGGAGTGGGCAGCTCTATGCCAGCAAGTGACAGGGACATCCCCTTTGCTCCCTGGCTCTAATCTCTGAGGGGGAACATGACTGCAGAGACACCACAAACCCTAGCGCTGTTGCTCGGGGTGACAGAACCCCCAGAACAAGCAAACTCGATCCCACAGCATGGAGACAGGGCCCCAGAGACCCCCCCCATTTCCACCCTTAGAGAACGACAATGCCCCAGGACACCCACAGCCCCATCTCTGCCTCCGAGGGGTGGGTTGGACCCTCACAGCCCCCAGCTCTGCCCCAGGGGAGGGCTCGGAACGCCGGGGATCCCTGGCTCTGTCCTGGGGGGATGCTCTGTNTCCCCGCTGCCCGGGCAGCCGTCCCCATCACCCGCTGCCCGGCCCACCCCCGGGCCGCTCGCTCCGTCCCCTCACCGGCGCCCCGCAGCCGGGCCGGGCCCAGCAGCGCCGCCCGCAGCCGCAGCACCGACATGCCCCCGCGCTAGGCCGCCATGCCGCGCCGCGCGCACCCTCTGCGCAGGCGCCGCGCGGTGCAGGCCGGGAGCGGGAGTTCCCTCCCAGCCCTGCGCCGGACTACAACTCCCATCATGCACCTCGCCCGCGCCACGCGCCCCCTGGCGGACACAGCGGCCCCGACGGGACGGGAAGGGAACGGAGGGGCGCGG
>VXBH01005614.1:43521-53637 GCA_013400035.1 Rynchops niger | reverse complement strand
CCCCCAGCCCATGGCACCAGCCCCGCTTCCAGCAGGTGGCATCTTCCACCCAGGTTTTGCTGCTCCGATGTTTTTCGGGTGATGGAGCAGCCGGGGAGGATTCGTGGAGCAGCTCCGGAGCCCTGGGAAAAGCTCCCCAAGAAGGTCTCCCCTCCCCGCGGCGGTGGATGGGGGACAGGGGGACAGGGGTGCGACGCTGTGACCCGGGCGCTGGTGGGAAACGGCCGCGTAACGGCTCTGGGGAACCGGTCGGCGACTTCTGGAAGGGTTTGTCCAATTGTGTGGAAATTGCAACCATGGGACAAATTTGCAGTCGTTTAGTCGCTGATTGATGATCCCAGCTGTTGATAAGGCATGTTAGCAATTATTTACAAGCCATGAGGAAACTGCCAGCGAGTCCTGCAACGCCTTTAAACTGGGGAGGTGGGTCTAGACAGCATGGCGTGGCCCAGCCTGGAGCCAGACGGAGCCCGGCCGCCCGCAGAGCGGAGCCCGCGGCCCCGACCGGGCATTTCGCCCCCGGGAGGCAAGTTCCCTTCCAGGTTGAGGCCGTGGACGCGTTTCTCCTTGCCCCGTTTCACGGTGGGAGGACAAGTTGCCACTTGATCAAATGGGTGCCGGGGTGCCTGTGGGATGGGGAGGGAAGGATCCGGCTCCCCTGACTTTGTCCCTCTGGAATTCCCTGACGCAGGAGCTGCGGAAGCTGAAACGTTGGCAACGCTTGGCGGGATGCAAATGGCAACGGATATTAATGCAGGTGGAGATAAGGGTGGGCGGAGCGGCCGCCCCAACACCTCAGCACGTAGCCATCGAGAAGAGCCCCCCTGGCCCTGAGCCCCTGGGGACCCTCCATTGTAGGACCACCTCGTCCCGGGGCTCGGGGACCCTGGTAAGGGCAGAAAGCTCTTTCTTAAAGCTGCGGCTCCTCCAGCGCTCGCCCCGAGCCCCCCAACCTGCAGCCTCGGGGCTTGCACGGCGTCCCCTTCCCAGCCCTCGACCCTCCGCGTCCCCCCGATGCTGAGTGTGGGGAGGGGACCCCACGCCAGTGCCTTTCTTCGAGGCTTGCGGTTCCCCCGGGCAGCCCCGTGCCCTGTGGTCCCTTCCCGCAGGGGACACGGAGGGGCCTGGGCAGACGCACCCCGTCCCTGCTGCCGCTCCGGCAGCCCAGGAATTGGGCTTCTGGCCTTGGCTGTCCCCTGCCTGCCCTCCGAGGGAGCCGGGTCCGGTCGGGAGCACCTTTGAGTCACCCCGGGGAGCAGCGGCCGGGAGGATTTTCCCACGGTGCTGCAGAAAGAAGCAAACTGCACCCTTTTGCGAGAGGACTGACGAAGAGGTGACACCTCCCGAATTAGGTGTCGATTCATCGTTAGACAGAGCCCGCTCCCCAAAGCGGCCGGGCGGGCAAAGCGGCCGTCGCCGCTCGGGGAGAGCGGAGCGGGAAAAGGGCGGGTTTTTGGCCAAGGGCGGAAGAAAATATCCTGGGCCTGGCGTTGTCCGAGAGGACGGGATGGGCTGGGAGGCTCCGCCGGCAGCTCGGAGTTGGGATCCCACCTGGGCTATGCCATGGAGGGGGACACAAGCCCCTCTGCGATCCCACTTTGGCTATGCCGTGGAGGGAGACACAAGCCCCTCTGCGATCCCACTTTGGCTATGCCGTGGAGGAGGACACAAGCCCCTCTGCGATCCCACTTTGGCTATGCCGTGGAGGAGGACACAAGCCCCTCTGCAATCCCGGACCAGGGCTCACAGGACCCCATGGGTTCATCAGGCTCAGGCACACGGTCTGCGGGTGTTTGGGAGCAGAGGTGATGCGGGGCTGGTGGTCCCCGATGCCAGCCGGGGCTTTGCAGGAAAGGTGAAAGCCCGGAGCTGCTGTGGACAGTGCCGGTGTCAGGAGGAGGAGGAGGAGAGCGGCGGGTGCCACGTGGGAGCCGCCCCGGGTGTTGGCGATGAGCTCACGTCCCGAGACGTTACTTAATTCAGACAGTGCCACCGTGCCAGGTGCTGGCGGGGAACGGCCGCAGGCCGTGGCGGTGCAGCCGCCGGCGGGCTGCGGCGTGTGCGTGTTCTCGGCAGCAGCCGCCGCGCCGTGTGGCCAGACACCCCCGTGGCACCAGCCAGCAGCACGGGTGCAGGGTCCGCTTCCCCTCGCACCCCCCTGGTCCCACGGAGAGCCCCGAGGGTGCCGGGTGAATCCCAAGGGTTTGGTGCCATGGGATCTGCAGCGTGCAGGGAAACCCGGACGCGCAGCCGTGGCATCGCATGGGCGCGTTGCCGATGGTGAAGCCTGGGGTCTCTGGCTCCTCGTCTTTCCTATGGCTGAGTGTGAAGGGATGGACGGCAGCAGTCAGAAAAGGGCCTGGCTCCCCCCCCAGCCCCAGCCCCAGCCCCAGACGTTCCTACCCCGTGGGGCCGGGGGCAGCTGGTGCTTTCGGCAGATCCCGGCGGCTTTGGGTGCCATTTCCAGCTCTGCCGCCAACTCCCTGCTGCCTCAGGCAAGTCATTCTCTAAAAGGTCTTGGTCTCTGGGCCCTGTGCTCTTAAGTAACGCGGTGGCTGTAGCTGAAGCTCCCTCAGCGCCCGGCCATGGCAGAGGGGGACCCGGGGGTGGCTGCGAGCACGGGCTCCGTCCCAGGCTCTGCCTCCAGCCCTTGAAAGCACAAGCACCTCCTGGAGCCGGAGCAGCTTTTCCAGCAGGGTTCCTGCCAAGGGAGAATAACTGGTGCAGCTGGTCTCCCCGCTCCCCTCCACCCCACATTATATATAATTGCCTATTTTAATTAATAAATTGGAGGCCACTCAAAGGAAAGCGGCAAGATTTGTTACAAACACTGCGGGGATTGTCTGCCAGCCCCGAGCCAGTCATGTCACGGCGGATTTGAATCGGTCTCCCTTTGAATTCCCTCACAGACAGATGAGGAGATTTACATCCCCCGCCTCGTCTCCCCGAGCTTTGCACCTTGGGGGCTGCGGCTCGGGATCCCTTCCCAGCAGCTCCGATAACCCCCGAGCAGCGGGTACGGGCTAAGCCCCGTCATTGCCACGACGGCGGCCGGCTCTCGGCTCCGAGGGGTGCTGCCAGCGTGCGGCCCCCGGCCGGCTCCCATCTCCTGGATGTGGGATTTCACTGGCAAGCAGGGGCTGGCGGCCACCGAGGCTGGGCAGCGGCGCGTCGGCGTGGTGCCCGTATCCCGTGCTGTCCCGCTGCGCCATCCCGGCGGGAGCCCACCTGCCTCCGGAGCTGCGATGGCAGCGGCTCGGGGGAAGTTCCGAGTCTCAAGGGACTGTTTTCGGGCTCCACCAAAAATTTCCCTTTTCTTTTTCTTTTTGGAGTCTTTGCTTTTCTTACGCTTGGTTTAAACCATTGTTTTTTCAAGGGAAATTTTAATGTGAAAAACATGTTTTGTTTTTCTACTAAACGGCGAGCCTGGGCTATGTAAGCAATCAAGCTTCTCCCCTGACGAGGGCTGGGGGGCGGATGGGGGCTCTGCAGGGAGACATGCCCTGCGGCGGCTCTGCCCTTCGCTGGCCAAACCTCGGCTGCCAAGAGCCGGGGCCGAGGGTCCTGCAGGGCTGCCGGAGCTGGGATGCTCCAGGCTGGCGGGGCCGGGATGTCCCAGCCCGGCTCGGCTCATCCTTGGCCACAGCGGCCGTCGTCACTGCAGCTCGTAGCAGAAACCGCCTTCCCCCGGTGAGGTCCAGCTGCAGGAGGGGCGCTGGCCCGCCGGCATCCATGGACCTGCGCAGGATCCAGTGGCTCCGTTGGATTCTTTCCCCCGGTTCAGAGGAGGATGATGGTCAGCCCTCGCTTGCCACACGGCCTGTGCCCCGCTGTGCGGGGTGGCCCCTTGCCTTCGCTTGCCCAGATATGCTGCCTGACCCTGAGCCCCCCAGCCCCTGCACCCTCGTCCGCCCGACCAGCGGCAGGATGTGGCTGCAGGGGATGTGTTGGAGATGGGGCCAACGGCTGGCGTCTCCCCTGCTTCCCGAGCGAGCTCTGTCCATGATGAGCGCCAGGTTATGCTGGCGTGGGACTCCGGGAGTGCCCTGGAGAAGACCCCCTGGGGGTGAAGGTGGGAGAAACGTGCTCAGGCACCGGCTGAGTTCGCACCCTCCATCTGGCCGCTATGGCAAGCGGGTGGCCAGCAGCCCGGCTGTCCCATCGGCATAACCGGCCCGTTGCTCCCGGACTGAATATGAGCGGAGCAGACGCTGCCCTTCCCAGTGCTGCTCTGCCTCCTCCAGCAGCACCTCCCCGCAGCCTCTCCGAGGAGCCAGAGAGGCTTTAATGACCCGGGAGCTTTTACCAACTCCCAGCTCCTCTGGACCCAGTTCAGCCCCACGCGATTTCATTATGTTTTACGGCGCTGCCAGCTCTTCCCTGGAGGCTCGGTTTGGTCCTTCCTTCCACCGCGGCAGAGGAAGCGTTTAGGCTGGGGAAACCGCACGGCCGGCCCGGCCGCTGACTCATGGCTTGTTTACACGCCGTGCCCGTGAAAGTTACTCAGAGAAGCGTGTCACACGTGGGGGAGCCCGGCCACGCGAGCCCCATCACCCGGCAGCTGCTGCAGCTCCTGTGGGAACGGTTATGGAAAGCACGGCGGAGCGGGGACGGCCGGGTGCTGCCAAGGACGTGCCGGGCACAGAGGTGATTCCTGCTGCAGCCTCCCCAGGGATGCTCGGAGCATCCTCCTCCTCTGGCCCATGGGATGAAGGACCCGATTCGCTCGCGGCTTTGTCCTTGCGGCTGCTGTGGGTGGCTTCCTGCGGGATGGAGGTGCCGTGGCCGCTCTTCCCTCTGCATGTGGATACGGGGGCGGTTTTCCTGCACCATCTTCCTCACGAAGGCATCTCCTGCTTGGAGCCAAGGTGGAAGCACTTGGTGCGGTGGGGAGCAACCCCAGCAGCAGCGTGGGGCTGGGCGGCAGCGGGGAGCCCCCTCTTCTCCCTCCCCAGCCAGCGCCGCGTCCTGGGAGCAGCCGGTGCCTTCCCACCCCACTCGTTGGTGCTCCCGGCTCGGGCTGGACCCGGCAGGTGACTGGTGGCTCGTGCAGGTGTTCGGGGTTGCCAACACGAGCCCAGCCGGCCGCAGTGGAGCCCTCCCAACCCCTTGCCCTGGCTCCCCCCGTGGCTGCCCCCTGCGAGGCTCAGCCAGCCGCGTGGGCAACAAGATCGTTTTGTGAGGAACTCATTAAGGCAGCTATAAATCCCTGTGTGCAGAGAGGAGAGATGGAAACCAGAGCCAACTGCGGGCCGGGGACAAGAGACATCTGTTCTTTCACTGAGAGGGGAAGCACGCGTCAACAGATCCAGCTCCTAACCCTGGGCCGGGAAGCACGGATGGGACGGGATGGAATGGGACGGGATGGGATGGGATGGTGTCAGGTGAGATAGGATGGGGTGGAATGGGACGGGATGAGGAGGGATAGGATGGGATGGGGTGGGATGGGACCGGGTAGGATGGGATGGGATGAGGTGGGATGGGACAAGATGGGGTGGGATGGGACGAGGCGGGATGGGATAGGATGGCATGGGATAAGGTGGGATGGGATGGGATAAGGTGGGATGGGATGGGATAAGGTGGGATGGGATGTCCCTGCTGCCTCCCAGCTCTGCTCACTGCTTTCCCACATCCCAGCCTTCCCGCTCTCTGCTCCACACTGCTTGCATCTCCTGGCTCCACGCACCGGCATTTCCCCGGCAAAGACAGAGGCCAGAGCATCTTCCCCCTGATTCGGGGGACTGGGGAAGCCAGGGACACCAGTTGGGGACACCAGCACCGACAATGCCTGGAAGAGGAGAGGTGCTGGGCGGGCACAGCTCTTGCTGGGAGCAGCCAGAGCCCTGGAGGACGGCGCTGGGGAGTGGAGAGGGAGCAAACCCCCCCTGGGATGATGCTTCCTGCAGCGTGCGGGGCCATGCCCGGTGCCAGCAGCAGGAACGCGTTCTGGGGCTCCCCCCAGGCACCCCCCGAGGCCCATCCAGGACCCACCACCCCATGGGAGGGGTGTGGAGGGGGAGAAGGCCCCGGGCAGCAGCAGCAGGAGAACAAATCTGTGCTTTAAGTAAGCCTTGGACACAGCGCCTGGTGAAATCTTACCCAAATAATGAAATCCAGTTGCCTGAGATATGGGCACTTTTACAATACACTGAAAACTGGCACGGAGATCACCAGCAAACGGTGGGGGGTGGTGGTGGGGGGGTGAGGCTGGGGGGGCAGCAGGTGCCGTATCATGTCACCTCTTTCCTGCCAGCAGCCTGGACACCGAGGTGAAGGGCGCGTTAATTAACTGCCTGGTTGATGCCGCGTTAGGAATCAGCACCGTGAGCCCCACAGGGAGGGGGAAGAAGCCGCCTCGCGCGTCCGGGTGTTCGCAGGGCGCAGCCGGGGTGGCAGAAAAGGCGTTAAGCGGGAGGGATGGGAGGCCGATCAGGAGTCAAACAGGCCGGGTGATCAGATTTGGAGGGGCAGGTCTTGGGAAGATCTGCAAGCCCTCCCCGCACGCCAGCTCTCCCGCCCTGCCCGCCTTCATCTGCACAAGTGGAAGTATCCCAGGAACATGAAACGATTACTCGGCGAGGAGAATCCAGCTCAGCACTTCTTGGCATTTGTTCACGGCTTTTCATCTTCAAAGCTCCTTGCAAACATTAGCTAACTAATCCCTGCAACCTTCCTGTGAGATAGTGCAGGATCAAGCGGAGGAGCATTATCTCGCCGCAGCAGATGGGGAAACTGAGGCACGGAGCAGTGACGCTGCTGCCCCGGGGCGTGGGGCGAAGCTGCATGTCAGCGCTGGGGGTGGAGTGTGTGTAGGGGGGGCCATCGAGGTGTGGATCAGGCCGCTCCACCACTCTCTCCCCAGCACCGGTGATGCAGCCGTGAGCCATGAGCATCCCTCCGACCGACCCGGCTGGAGTCGTGTGGACACGGCGGAGAAAATCCAGCCCCGGGGTCAGAGCCACCCACAGCAGCTCCGCACCTCGAGGGGCAGCTCCCAATGGGGGCTGCAGGGACATGTGCCGTGGGGATGGTGACGATGCCGCCCGCAGCACCGCGGCTGTGCCTGCGCACCGGCGACTCGCCATGTGCTCCGAGGGATGCTCATGGGGAGGGAAACTGCGGCTCGCATCGAGTTCCCGCTTGCTGGGTAGACGCTCTGCTCTCATGCGGACCCTCGGCAGACCTCGAGCGCGGGTCCTGTCCCTGGGGGGTTCCTGTGGCCCCACGGCTATGGCTGAGCTCGGGCAGCGCCTTCGGGTGCAGGGACCCCCAGCCCCCCGCGGGCGCTGCTGGGGCTCGGGCAGCATCTCCATTTGCACTGCAGAAATGCAGGAGTCCCGCTGCGACGGGAGTGTAACGGGGCCGGGATCGGCTTCGCTCCGAGGGGAAAACGGCGACCAAAAGGCAGCAGGGACCAGCCTGACGCCTGCCCGCAAACCCACGCTGCCAACATGAAACCTCTGCTCTTTTGCCTGTGCCCTGACCCTGGGCTCTGTGAGAAACACTTCTCAATTGAATGTCTTGTTGCAAATTGCAGCTCTAATTGGTTTAGCAGAGTTTAATTAGCCTGAACTGATGCGAGAGGCGAGATTCCCTCCTTAAAGGAGCCCAGCCGTTCAGGCGAACGAAGCAGCTTGGGTTCGGGGGGAGAGGACGGCTGGCTCTTGAGCCTCAGCCCGAAATCCTGCCGCCAGCCCAGCACAATGCCAGCACCCAGACGGAAAGGTCAGATGTGAGGCTGCCATTCACTGCGGCTCCAAAGGGCTCCTTTGTCCCCTCTCCAGCTCCTCCCGCTGCCCCCAGTCCCCTGCCCGGCCCAGGGGCTCCTTTGCTTCTCCCGGGTGCCGGGGCAGGGCTGGTTTCTCCATGGTCCCAGCCCGGTTCCGCTGGTGCTGCCGGGGCTCAGCTGCCGTCGGCAGGAGCGGAGGGCAGCGGGGCGGCAGCATTGCCCCAGACTGGTTGGTGGAGTTTCGCTCCCAGCTTTGCTTGAGAACCAACCTTGGCCCCCGCCTGAGGCGAGACCGTGGGCAAGTCGCTTCCCTGCCCACAGCAGGACGGCGCTTCCCAGGGCTGCCGGAGCCAGGGCAGGGGGCGAGCGGAGCCCCCAGCACGGCTTTGCTGGGATCAGGGTGCCTCGGTGGGGTTCCGAGCCCCTGGGCACCCACAGGTCTTCTCGAGGCAGTGAGATACGCTGGCTTTGGGGAAGGAGCCCGAGCCGCTCCCCTCCGGCCCCCAGGCTCCTCCTGCCCCACGTCAGGCGGAGCGGGAGCCCGGCTGCTCCCTTCCAGATGCGGCAGCGCCGGCTGCTGCGGAGTGAGGTCCGACCCCTTCCCTGCCAAAGCCGGCTGTTGTGCAACGCCGCTCGCAGCCAGGGAAAATCCCTCCCTGGCCTCCTCTTGCATCCTTGGAGCATGTGAGCGAGTGCATCACCACCCGCTCGCTCATCGAAACCCAGCTCGGGGATTTGACTCTTCTGCCCTTACATGGGCAATGGCTCCGAGGCCGGCAGAGCGAGCCAGGGGTCACACCAGCTGGGAACAGGGACGGGGACAGGACCAGCGCTGCCCAGCCCGGGGTCAGCATCACGCCAGGAGCCTGCGCAGCCGGGGCTGCCAGCTCTGCCCTTCCTCCCCGGGGCAGCAGAGCCTTCGTTGGCCCTCGCCACAGGGCTCCCTGCCCCACACACACGCTGTCTGGCCCGAGGGCCCCTCCACCAAACGCCACCTGGGGTAAAACCCCAGCCTTCCTCATTCCTGTCCCCTCCCTGGGGGTGCAAGGAGCTATACGTGGAGAATGGGGGTAAAATACACCCTGGTGGAGGGTCAGCCCGCTGCCCTTCCCTGGGACTCATCCTTAGGACGGAGGGAGGGATGGGGACACGGTGGTGCCAGCAGACACAACATCTCTGCCTGCGCTGGCTGCTGGCATCCCATCCCACTCACCCCTCCCCAAGCCGAGGGACCCCGAGCTGCTCCGTGTCTCACTGGCCCAGAGCTGCATCCAGGCCCATCCTGTGCCAAACCGAGCGGCTCACGCTGTGCTGGCACCGGCTCGGAACGAGGAGGCTGCCGCAGGCCGGAGGGGTGGTGCAAGGTCCCCTGGGCCCTACTCCTGAAAGAGCCCGGCTCAGCTCTGCCGAAAACATGACCTCAGCTGAGGCCAGTGCAAAGGGTAAAACGTTCCTCAGCTGTGCGGCCGGGGACAGCCACAGAAGTTCACGGGGCTGGAGGAGGTCCCTGGGCTGCAGCAGGCGGAGCAGGGACAGGCAGAGAGCGCCCTGCGTCCCCAGCGCTCTGCCCAGGGAGCGGGGTGACACATGGGGGTGCCCTGGCTGTGCCCCTCTCAGATGGGTGGGCGATCTCCATATGGTGGTACCAAGCAGGGAGCAAGGCTAGGTGATGTTGGGGACCCAGACTGACCTTGTCCTGGGCTCCCGGCAGCCCCCCTGCCCACCCTCATCCTGCCAGAACCGTCCCCTCGAAGCCTGGCAGCGCTGGCACAGCCACGGCTCCCCAGCCTAGGACGGGCCGTGCAGGGTCCGGCACACATTCGAGAGCTGGGATGGAGCGGCCCTAGCAGTGATGGGGACATGTGGGGAGGACAGTGCCAGTATGTGCCATGGCGGGGGGGGCGTTCCCCCCCCCCCCAAACTCTTCTCCTTCCCCTCCTCACCTCGCCCGGACCAAGGCTCAAGCAGCTGGAGGCAGCGGGACTCAGCATTGCCTCAGTTTCCCAGCCGGCGCAGCGTGGGTGATGCCGGGCCGCTGGCGGAGCTGCGCTGGGGTTTAGGGAGCAAAGATGAAAGGGGCCACATGACACAGACCTTACCGTAAGGCTGCTGCCAGACGGGGCTGCTTGCGGGGAGGAGGAGGAGGGTGGGAGGAGGCAGACAGTGGGTTCACGCGAGGATGGGTGGGTGGGGAAGGAGCGGCGTGGGAAGGGACAGGGAGAGGGGGGGCTGCTCTGGGCAGCACCCAGGCCTCGGCAGTCCCCCACGTTCGGGGTNCGAAGGTCACATCCCTTCCTCCGCACCCCGACCGCGGGGGCACCCCCAAACCTTCTCCAGCCCATCGCCATCCCAGTGCGGTCCAGCTGCGGGGGGCCAGCCCCACGGAC
>VXBH01005612.1:18864-28955 GCA_013400035.1 Rynchops niger | reverse complement strand
AAACTGAAAGAGGGTAGATTCAGTTTGGAAATCATGAAGAAATTCGTTACTGTGAGGGTGGTGAGGCAGTGGAACAGGTTGCCCGGGGGGGCTGTGGATGCTCCATCCCTGGAGGTGTTCAAGGCCAGGCTGGATGGGGCTTTGAGCAGCCTGGTCTAGTGGGAGGTGTCCCTGCCCATGGCAGGGGGTTGGAACTAGATGATCTTTAAGGTCCCTTCCAACACAAACCATTCTGTCATAAGAAATTTGAGACAAGATTTAGATTTTTTTCTTGTTATAACATATGCATACTATGAAAAATATTTTTTTTGCCTTTCTGGAATTGAGTCAGTATATCTTTTTCTCATGAGATATCCCTGATACAGAAGAATCCATCTAAAATAAAAGAGTAAGCTTTGCTAGAAATAAGGTAAATAGGACTGAAAGAAATATAAGCGAATTTTCTTAGTCTCCCTCGTTCTGTTTAACAAGCTGTAGCATTGTGAGTGTTTGTATTTTAATTATGTTACGGTTGGTTTTGTTAACTTCAATACCACTTTCTTGTTTATAAATTTTATGAATTTACAAGTACTATTCAGGTAATTTCAATTGAATAACACCTTTTTAGAATAATAAATTACTCACTGAATGAGAGCAAGAGGATGTCCTTAATTAAGAAATGGAAAAAATAAGAAATGAGAGTATAGGCTATTGAAACTAACATTAAAATAATATACAACCAGTGTTTGAGAAAGCTGTTGTGGTGACCAATAAAATTTTACAGCTTTCCTATATGGTATAAATAATATTCTCTGTATTCTCATGGTCCTATTACAATGGAGAATAACAGAGGAAATATAATTACTTTGCATGCTGAACGTCAAAAGTTTAGTGACATCTACTGTTTAAATAACAAGCCTTAAATTCTGTTATGGTTTGAGAAAACCCATAACAATTTATTGTTGTTTAGACAATTATTCTATCACCCAATGACCCCTCCCCACCCAGGAAGGGGAATTGGGGAAAACAAGGAAACACAAGGGTTGAAATATAAATAGATTTAATAGGATAAGACTAAATAGTTGACATTAATAATACTAAAGAACCAATATTGATCCCAATACCAACATAAAATATACAAAGATATACTCAGCCAGTTATATCAGTAGGAAGCTGTGCACTCCCAGCAGTGGACAACAAATGTCAGACACTGTGAGTGCAAAGGCTTCAGGAGGAAGGGAAGGCCTCAGGGGTCCAGCACCAGGGCAAGAAGTTCTCTGGACCATCACCATCAAGGGAGAGAGAGCACTACGCAGCAAACTTTCTAATTTATATTGAATAGGATCTTCATGGTACGAAATAATCCTGTTGGCCAGCTTGTGTCAAGTGCCCAGGCCTCACTCCTCCTCATCCCTGTACCTGGCAAGGCTCGAAAACACTGAGACCTTGAATCCCACATAGCCTAGCTGGCTATATAGTAAATATTTTCAGGAATTCAGACACTAGAGTCTTCCAAAAATGCAGTTTTCACAAGCATTAGAAGATAAATTAGTCCTGTGTCGCTCAAACCAGGACAATTCATAGAATGTGAATTTGTCTTGTGTTATCAATACAAGGATGTGTTCTGGAATTATTGTCATAGGACATACCTTTATACTTTATTCAAGAGCAACTACAGAAAAGAAAATGTTATACTTTTTACATGTATGTAACACAGTAAGTATGTTGCTATCATCTAGAACATTTAGACATTTCTACCTCATATCTTCATTTTAATTACAAAGGATTCATTTTTAGCTGTTCTATGTGCTCTTAGCTTTCATTGTTCCCAACAGGAATTGTAATTTCCCTGTGCTTGCTATTGAATTTTTAAGAGATAGAACATGAAGTTCCAGTATGCCATTAGATGTGTTCTTCCAGATTTTGTTATTTTGTGCAAATTGGATTATTTGAGTAGGAAAAGACATAATTTGCAAGTTACTTTCAAATTCCCTAATTTCTTCCAGAGACAAAAATGTACGCTAATATTGAACAATTTAAACATTTACATACTCTTTCAGGAATAGCTCCATTATCCACTTTCTTATATACTCCACTCCCATTTCTTAAACAATGCTTTTTGAAAGGTTTTAAAAGTATATTTTGGAGAACATCATAGCTTTAATAATAATAATTGAAAAGAAATGGTTAGGTGTGAATCTGAAACTATAAAGGCATATCATTAAAAATTTAAATCATTATTCAACCAAGGGTCCTAACCTCCCACTGAAATTGAATACTAAATGAAAAGCTCAGACTTTTTACAGACAGATGAACTTTCATTCCATGAATTAGAAATTAATTCATTTGCTTTTAACACTGGCTATCTGGTCATATTTAAAAAAATAGTGATTTGCTTGCCATCTTTGTAGTAAGAATTTTACTATTGTAGTAAGAATTTTACTATTGTAGTGAAAAATGAACCGATTCCACAGAGCAAAGTCTAATTGCAGGAGACATGTCAAAACCAGTGTTTTATGTGTACGTTGGTGCATTAAATATAACTTGCACATCAGAATCAACAGAAAAAAATATAACTTGCACATCAGAATCAACAGAAAAAAATGTCATTGAGTTCAGATGGAAAACAAGTAGATCCGTAGATGGTGATAATTGTTTTTGCTATACTTCAGATACATTATTGTGGTTGGTTGACCCTGGCTGGATGCCAGGTGCCCACCAAAGCTGTTCTATCACTCCCCCTCCCCAACTGGACAGGAGAAAAAATAAAACAAAAGGCTTGTGGGTTGAGATAAGGACAGGGAGATCACTCAGCAATTACCATCACAGGCAAAACAGACACTACTGGGGGAAATTGATTTANACTGCTCCAGCGTGGGTCCCCCAACGGGGTTAAAAGTCCTGCCAGCAAACCTGCTCCAGAGTGAGGTATTCTCTCCACAGGGCTACGGGGCCTGCTCCATCACAGGCTCTCCACAGAATCACAGCCTCCTTCGGGCATACACCTGCTGTGGCGTGGGGTCCTCCATGGACTGCAGATGGATATCTGCTCCACCATTAACCTCCACGGGCTGCAGAGGGACAGTCTGCCTCGCCATGGGCTTCAGGGGAATCTCTGCTCTGGCACCTGGTCCACCTCCTCCCCCTCCTTCACTGACCTTGGTTTCTACATAGTTGTTTCTCTACCTCCTCTCTCCTGGTTGCTGTCACACAGTTGGTTTTTTTTTTCCCCTTCTTAAATATGTTATCACAGAGGCACTACCACTGTTGCTGATTGGCTCTATTGGACATAGGGGAAGCTTCTAGCAGCTTCTCACAGAAGCTACCCCTGTAGCCCCCCTGCTACCAAAACCTTGCCACACAAACTCAATACAGTTATTTAACAAGTTGCCATGAAGTTACAGTAGCGTTACTTATTTTTACCTATTTACTGTATTTTGGAGTTCAAAGTTTCATGTTAAATCTGTTCAGAAAGTTTAGAGGCCCTCTTGTATATACCATCAAATACCAACACTTCATAGCCAGGAGATGTAAGAATGCATGGTTCTGGCTGATTGGTAGTGATGGTAGTTTCACAGATTTTTTAAGCTATTTTTTAAATAATTTGTAGCAAAAAGAAAGATGGATTTAATTTTTACAGTGGGTAAAGGAGGCATTAGTGCAGGTGATGAACAACCAATTAGATCATAGGATAAGAAAAAAACAGAAGTAGATGGATTAGGGAAGGGGGGAAGAAGGGCACCCAAGAAGGTCACCTCAGAAATGAGATATGTAATTCTTCTCTGAGCTTAGACCATTGACCAAAAAGTAAGTATATGCATCAATACTTGTTAAGCAAAGCCAAAACACTCTTTAATGTACACTGATACTTTTCTTTCCAATGTAGAACTTTTCCTGGGTTTACCTTATAATGGAAAATTCTAGTTATTGTTTCTAGAAAAGGAAACATATGCTGCACTGAGATATAACATATTGGTTCAATATTTTATTGGCTCCCTGATACTGATTCTTGATACTCCAAAGAGGAGTGTATCGCAGGTGTCTCAGACAGGAAACCAATTTTAATTGACAATGTTTAGGCTGTATGTCAGTGAAGATGATTAATAAATTCCTATATTGCTTTTATGAGAAAAATAAACATATTTTGCTTTTCTACTTGCTCGTACACACATATATATGCATACAAGGTTATAGCTGGTTTGTGAATTTGATAAATATTTATCCACTGCTGTGTTTTTAGTTGGTTGGTTGTCCCCCACAATAAAATCAATGATTATATACCTTACTCTAGTGTAGCTGTTCCCTGTGTCTTGAGAGGTTTTTCAGAAGTGCTTCAGGGCCTTACATTGCTATAGTTTTATCAATTAAACATTATATTCAGTGTAGGTGTGTGGCTGTGTACACAGTGAAAAATAGCAAGATGGAGGTAGAACACAACATAGGTTTTAGTTTTCCTCCATGAAAAATTTGATTTTTAAGTTTATCCAAATGAAAAGCATTATGTTTTAGAGGGTATGTTACTTCTGCATGACCATAGATGGCATTTAGTTCTACATATCAAATAACTAAGTAAGTTTTCCAACCTATTGTTAATCTTTCTTAGGGCATCAAGATATTTTTCTCATAAAGCTGAGAGAAGCTTAGGTAAGGTTATTTATCTTCAGCTCTATTGAAAGTTAGATTCAGTTCCAATAGATATTGGTAAAAAAAAGACTTTGAACAAATTTGAGCAAATGCATCCATCAGAAATTGAATCCAGTTGGATCATACATCTTAAGGAACCACATTTAGTTAAAATTAATAAAATAAAACATACAGTAAGCTAAGTGCATGTTATTTTCTTTCACTTTTTGTCATTGCTCTGTAGTTTTCAGCCTCTTTCTATCTTTTTTTGGCAGAATTATTGTGTGAGGACATGCTTTTACGAAACATTTTTATACTGCTGTGAGTACTGACTGAAAGAGGGACTTACTCTGTCATAGGATATTTCAAAATCCCTTATGCAAAGCAGCAGTCAGTGAAGAAAGTCTTATTGGCATGTTAACTGATTTGGAAGATTGAGAGAGATCATCAAGGTACATGGAACTGTAAGAATTGTTAAATCAATGTTACAGTATTTTGTTCTTCACAGATTGAAGCTGAGTCACTCAAGTCTGCCAGAAAAAGATCAGAAACCTGGCAAAGTTGGATATCAGATACTTCATCAAATCTCATGGGTTCTGGGAAATAAAAATAAACCAGTGAAACAAGGGCCAAGTCCCAGTTTTAAAACACTTTACATAGAAATTAAGATGGCAGAATAAGTAATGTTACTTGATTAGAAAGGCTTCCTGCTTTTGGAGTAATTTCTGGGCAAGATTTTGGAGATCAGTATGATGAGTAAGCTTATAAATATTCAAAAGAGGAGTTTTTAAACTTACCTGCTATGAATATAACTTCTTCATAGTTAGTTGGTTACAAACATCTCCATTCCCATTTACTAATGATTGAATTGACTGTCCTGCCTATTTGGTATCATAGACCTTCCTGACACCTCATTCACTGCCAGGAAGCTGCACTTCCTTCCCATTATTGCTTACGCAGACTGTCTTCTCCTGCACATATTTATCTGGACTAGTTTGCTTACCCTGCTTGTAAGGGCATGGATGGAATCATGAACCCTCACTCCCTCCTCATTTTCTTTTACTGGGAGTACCTCTGCTCCCTTTTGTACTTCCAATAATCCTTATGGGAGATGAAGTAACTGCTTACATGAAAAACTAGTAATAGATAAGGGCTTAATATCTTTCTAGCTTTAAATGATCAGGAATTATCATGTGCCTGAACAGAAATTCTGAGTCTCATGAAAACAAATGACAAAATTTAGATGACAGGGCCTCCCATGCCTGCTATTGTCTTGTTGCATTAAAGTGTGAAATAATATTACTGTGGTTACAGATATACTTATCTTAGTTATTTATTAATTTGTTTTAATCTGCAAGTGTTTGTTTAACTTCTCAGTTTATATTGGTTTTCTTCTATAAGACAGCTGGACTTGAATTGTAATTGAAATTAGTTTGTAAGTAAATAACTTACATGTAAGTAAATGCAGTAAATGCAAGAGAGCATTGTAAGCTTCAGAAAGAGTCAAGCAGAGGGACCCCTCAGAAAAATTTAAAAGTTGTGGAAGATTTTCCAATGTAAAATATAAAGACATATTTTCATCCTTAAATATACAATTACAGCTTTTTTTTTAACCAGGAAGTAGCCACTATATTGAAGTGCTTCAGCTTCCTTTTGGAGTCTTGCTATAAGCAACTGCTATAGTGCCTGGTAATCTTTTATATTTCACAGTGAGCCAGCATTTTTCTTTGATAGTTTATTCTATGATAGTTTTAATCTATTCTTTAAACTCACACAGTCCACTCCTACTGGTATTTTGATGCTTTGCAGTAGATGTTGTCCAAACTTTGAGCTGGAAGGTAGGGCAGTCATCAGGCACAATGATGTAACTCAAAATGCCATGAAGAGGAACAGAAATAATATGGAGTCTTTTGTGAACAATGATGGCAAGGGCTCTGATGTGGCACCGATATGTTGGATAAAATGGTGCTCCCTAGAGAAGCCTACAGTTTAGGAAGCCAAAATTTGTATGATAGCTTTGCCGCACACAGTTTGGGACCATGTTTGGCACAGGAGACCAGACTACATTTAATCCTAAGTAAACCTCTTTGACTTCATATAATGGAAATTTGAGGAGCCTCAGCACCAGCTACTTCAGTCTGTTTATCTGTTTCTCTTGCACTGAATTATTTTATAATGTAAACATACCCGTTGGACACAATTCAGATTCACTTCAGCTAATTTACACTTCTGATATGCATATTAATGACAAATTTATTTCATATCTAGCATAGCATATTATTCATATCCCCTTTTTCAGAGTTAGCATAAAGAATTATAATAGGTATCCACACACTAGAAATAGATAGCCTGTAAGGCAGTGGTGAGTCACATTGAACAGAATACTACATGCAGCTCTGGACACCGATATAAAAAGTGGTAAATAAACTGGTAATTCAGAAAAAAGCAAAAACTATAGGCAAAATTCACATTCAGAGAAAGCTAAATGATAAAATTGCAAAGGAGAAAAATTACTTGATTTAAATAATCCAATAAATGTAGTAAACTGCATTGTGATTAAAAGTAAGAAAGGAAAAAAAAAGTCTGATTATTGGTCAATCTAATTTTAAAAGTCTGAAAATGGAACCTGAAATTCTATCACTTGTAGTGTATATATATATCACAGAATCATAGAATTGTTTGGGTTGGAAAGGGACTTTAAAGATCCTCTAGTCTAACCCCCTGCCATGGGCAGGGACATCTTCAACTAGACCAGGTTGCTCAAAGGCCCATCCAACCTGACCTTGAACACCTCCAGAGAAGGGGCATCCTCAGCTTCTCTGGGCAACCTGTTCCAGTGTCTCACCATCCTCATTGTAAAGAATTTTTTCCTTATGTCCAATCTAAATCTATCCTCTTTCAGTTTAAAACTCTTGTCCCTTTTCCTGTCACTACAGGCCCTGTTAAAAAGTCTCTGTTTGTCTTTCTTATAAGCCCCCTTTATATATTGAAAGACTGCAATAAGGTCTCCCTGAAGCCTTCTCTTCTCCAGACTGAACAACCCCAAATCTCTCAGCCTTTCTTCATAGGCCTTTCTTCATATAGCCTTTCTTCAACGTACCTGTAAAAGCTCTTCTTAATATTCTTCACATCCCTTGACAAATTCAGCTCCAGCTGTGCCTTAGCTTTCCTAATCCCATCCCTATGCATCCAGGCAACATCTCTATATTCTTCCCAGGATACGTGTCCCTGGTTCCACTGCCTGTGCATTTCCTTCTTACATTTCAGTTTGACCAGGAGGTCCTTACTCAGCCATACTGGTCTCCTGCCTTCTTTTCCCGATTTCTTACACATGGGAATGAAGAGATCTTGTGCTCTAAGATAGATGTCCTTAAAGAGCTGACACCTCTCTTCTGCTCCTTTGTCCCTGAGGGCAACTTCCTCAGGGGATCCCATCCACTAATTCTTTAAACAAATGAACGTTTACTCTCCTAAAATTCAGGGTCCTGACTCTGCTCTTCACCTGGCCCGTTTCCCTCAAGATTGTGAATTGTGTGTGTATGCCTGTGTGTCTAAAGTAAACTTCGGCCAAGTTATATAAAATTAACATTTAGATTTGGAGAATGTCTTTCTCTTTTTACGATACTAGTTGCCATGGCTGCTTCCCCAAAATACTATGTGCTATCAAACTGGTATTTTTATTCTTTACTTTAAAAAGGGAATTTAGTTTGTCCTATCACCAGGTAATTGCTTTGGTTTTGTAAATTCTTAGGCCCCACTTTTCTATGCATGACTCCCCTGTGTTATATCAATACATTTGCAGAGCAGGTTTGCAGAATGCTTTCCTCTCAAGAAATGATGTGTTCTTTAGAAAACCTAAATTCCTGATTCTGTTAAGTTATTTAACTTTAGTAGAGCCAGGATTTCACACTGTGGATAGTATTTACAGTAAATAGTTAAGAAGTGGGCACTGTTTTTGACTGTACGGAAAATACTTTTTTCCTTTCTGATTTTTATATTGGAAGATTTAGCTCACAACTCCAAGTTCATTAGCAGTTTCATAATGTTCCAGTCTCATGTCTTTCACATTTTCTTCTTTGTAATGAGTTAAAGACCAGTTTCTACCCTGAGATTTGCTTTCATCTTTAAAGGCTAAGCAGACTTACATTTGACTTGCATTTCCAAATGACACGTACAGAACTTTAGTCCCATGGAAGTTGCATCTGTATTGCAATGACTATTCTATGCATTTTACATTACAGCCATCACAGCTGCTGTTCACCCTTCTTTTCCCTAAATATTCCATATGCTCTAGCTTAATGTTTTTCAGAGAAACAGAGGTCCAGAAGAGCAGACAAATCTATTCACTAGTAATGTGTTTATAAATTGTAAACAAGGCTAGAAGGGTAAAATTCAAAAAATCCAGGGACTTATGTAATTATTATATTCTGGTCAGAGTCCATCTTGGATAATCACTTTTTGGATACTTAATTTTCCTTATAATTCAGTTGAATATCAAATAATTTTAAACGAATATTAAAAATGTTATGGTTATCAAATTTATACATATTTGTGCCTGTTATGCTCTGCAGTGTTTCAGGCAGTTCAAGAGCATAGGAATGGCTGCATTTCATTTGAATAAAGTTTTTCTATAGATCATCTCACATCGGAAATATTGAAATCCAAGAGGCAATCCAGCAGTGGTATTATTCCTGTGTGTGGCATTAGGTATTCCTAAGTCTCACATTTTGCTCAGCACATTACATGCCATCAGATGCACATGGGAAAAATGTGTTACAAAAATCAACAGGGATATCAATGCAATGACTATATTATAGACTAAAATGACTATGATGCAGTTTTCATCAAAATAATTGTTCAGAAAAATACAAACAATAACTATTAAGTTCTTAAAAAGCTGAAAAACAATGCAGATGAAAAAAACCCTGTAGATGCTGCTAATAGGAACATTTCTGTCCCACATGCAGACATTGTGAAGGTAACCACAGAAATAGGGAAATGTTCGGAGGAATAGATCATATATTGTTTTATTGCTCTGTTTCCAGGTTCTCAGTCTGCTATGATGATATTTGCTTCTCTTCAGGAACTGTTCATTGTCTACCACACCCATCTTTGCCTCTTTTAAAATAGCTAGTACAGAAATCTTGTTTTACTGGAAAAATGGAGAATACATGGTAACTTACCTGAGTAAAACTCAAAGAAGGTAAAAGTTTTACAATGTGTCAATAGATCTGTATACTCACTGGAGCCTTCTCCAGGCTGCAAGCAGTAAGTTTACAGTTGTTTAATTTTCCTCCATTATTACCTCTGTAGGTGACAGGTGCCATATAATGTGTGGTAGCAACTTGTGTTTCTTCCTGATAAAAATGCACCCAGAACAGGAAGGTGAGAAAACTCCAAGAAGCAGGAGTGACTCTGTCACTCATCATAGCAGGAGGCTGGATCAGCTCCACTCTCTTCCACATAGAACTACCAATCTCATTATTTAA
>VXBH01005612.1:3702-18336 GCA_013400035.1 Rynchops niger | reverse complement strand
TAGCCCTCCAATAGGGCAAATAACAAAATTAGCTGACCTTGGTTGTTATAGCAATAAGTATAAGCAAGAGCCTCTCTGCGTACCATTCCTTGGCACTAACTGTCTTATTAGTGAACGAACCATTTTAGACACAACATGCTGAGAGTTAGAAGAGACCTAGCTAAGAAATATAACTACTGAACAGAAAGTTGGTTCTATTTTACCTCAAACCAGGACATTGAATTATATAAATAATTTAGTATGCCAAATATTTTTGTATCTACCTCAAAATATACCTTATTGTAATTGTGTATTTTTTCATTAGTAGCTGACCGTTTTGCAGACTATAAAAATGAATATAATCTTCTAATTCTCATCTACACTTGTTTATCAGAAATGACCATACAATAAGTAAACTTTATGTCTTAATATGAAAGCATTTGCAATAACTACTGTAGAGAAAATATTAATATAGTTTTCTGTACAACAGTTCCTTAAGATTGTTTATTATTACTGTGTTTATAGAGTTCAGAACAACTTTCACTTGCTGGAAAAAACTACCAGTAGAAAAGGATGTGTATGAAGGTGTGTAGGATGGGACTGAGGGTGAAGTTCACTGCATGCAGTGGTTTCCTTATTGAGCTGTACAGTCCTCAGTAGATGAAGCAATTTGCTTTGTCCTAGTGAACGAAATGCATCCCATTCTGCAATTTTGCATGGGATGCTGTAACTTTCCATCCTCTACTACCATGACCCATGCCACAATCTATCACATATTTAGCAAAGCACTTAGAAAAAATCAGATACATAGAGGTCATCAAGTAAGTTCTTAGAGGGTGGGGATGATGACAATAATGTACATAAATTTGCAATTTTGAATTAGGAACACTAATACACTCATAGCGTGTGTACACACATACATATATATCAGTATTTATCCTTACTTAGAGCATTTTTAAAAACACTTAACACCTCCTTCCAGTGAATGCATTTTGTATTTCAATATAGTTGTTATTTTCTAGAAATCTGACATTTATGAGTGGACTATTTGTTTACCAACTTCAATTTCTAGTTAGACCATATTACAGTGCACTAAAGTAATTTAAATGCTTAAACTTTATGGGCAGTTTTTATTTTCTCCTGTTTTCTTTGACCTATATTACTTCCAAAGTTTTCCTTTTGATTAATGTAACCTTAGTTTACAGGGATGTGTTCACCAAGATGCTATAAATCATTTTATATGATAGCTCTCACTACGATTACAGTGAGAGTGAGCAGTGCAATGCAAACTATTTGTGGTGTATGAAGGCACAGACTCCGGCTGTGATGAGCACGAAATCGTTTATTGCTTCTCAGGCCTCGGCTTTTATACCCAAGCTCTAAAGCTTTCCATGCGCCTGCTAGGCAAGTAAACACATATTTCAGATCACTAACCCAGTCGCCTTATTCAGTTCCCACCAAGATAAGCACGCGAAGCTGTTTTCTTGTTCCATGTTTATATTGAACCGGTTCCTCTTCGTTCCATCCGTATCGATATCTGCATTCCTGTTTCTGTGTGCTCTGCTCACTGTGTCCTTGGCCGTATGCAGGCCTCTGCTTGTAGATCTGCCACAACTATTCCTGGAATATAGGATACGTTTTAGTTTTACAGGGATACATCTTAGTCTTACAGGTGGAGAAAATAAAGGTTCTGTGGAAGAACACATTTTTAGATATAAGTCTGTTTTTTGTGGTTGTATTCAGTTACTGAAGACAGTTGTTTGGGCTTTTTTGGTTTGTTTTTCACAAGTGCTGAGGGAGCTGGAAGATGTCACTGTGAGGCCACTCTCGATAATCTTTGATCAATCATGGTGACCAGGAGAAGTGCCCAAAGACTGGAGGAAGGCAAATGTCACTCCTATTTTCAAGAAGGGCAAGAAAGAGGACCCAGGGAACTACAGGCCTGTCAGCCTCACCTCCATCCCTGGAAGGTGATGGAGCAGCTAATCCTGGGAACCATTTCCAGGCACATGAAGTGCTGGAAGTCATCAAGAGTAGTCAGCATGGCTTCACCAAGGGGAAGTCATGCTTGACCGATCTGATAAACTTACGTGATGAAGTGACTGGCCTGGTAGAAGAGGGGAGAGCAGTGGCTATTGTTTACCCAGACTTGAGTAAGGCCTTTGACACTGTCTCCCAGCAGGGGCTTTGGACCAGATGACCTCCAGAGGTTCCTTCCAACCTCAACCATTCTGTGATACTTTTGAGTTGTTTTTGTAAAATCTTTAAATCCTTTGTCTGAAAAATCTCAAAATGCTTTACAGGGAGTAACTGAATGTCATTTCTGCTCTGAGGTGGGGAAATCTACTCATTTTAGAGTTGTGAACAACTGAGCAATATCCAACAATATGGATAGCAAGTATAAGAGCTGAGATTACTGAGAAATCATTGCTGCATCTAACTTGGATCTTCCCTAGTTTCCTAGAACTATTCATCTGTGACAATGAGGAAGACATTAGCAACTGAGAGGGTTGATTAGTATTACAGTTAATATTTTAAATTATTATTCATTGTGTGATAACTACAACAATATGAAAAAATAAACAAATTTTAAAAAGTATAAAGGAGGAGGCTAACACGGAGCACTTGGAAGGATCTGCTTCTGACCCTCTAATATTTATTTTTCCTATCTGTTATTAGACACAGACTAACTGATATGACACATACTATTGATATGATCTCCACATGTAGCAAAAGTAGCAGCACATGAGTATCAAGAAACTTCAGAAACAGGTATGTTTTGATTTAGTTAGCCAGCCAGCATTGGAAATTACCTGAAGTGGCTGGAAGAGAGGAAGTGTCTGTAGTCTTCAAAAAATCAGTTTTCACTTGTAGACCTGCCATTCCTTCTTTTTTGATCAGATAATAGGCTATTTTGGTTGAATTAAATGTGCAGTGGAGGTATACTAATTCTGTTCACTAATTAATTGCTTGTTTTTATCATCTGAGGGTATTTTAAGTACCTGACCAGGGAAGATATAAAATGGCTAATTGCTTCAGTGAGGCTGTTGGAATACTAGGTATTATCTGCTGTGTGGTTCTTTACAGGGCTATTCTTAAAGAAAATTTTATGAGGTTTAAGTCTTCACTGACAGACAATTCTTGGCATGAAGAAATTGTCTCTTTTTCAACTTGCTGTTGGATTTTTAGAAAAAGCGTTGAGTGCTCTCTGCTGTAGTTTCAGCATATTCAACTTGTATGGGTGACGTGGTCACTGTGCTGTTTGTGTTTATAGAAACTTCAAGTTAGTGTTTAAAAATTAAATTTTACAATGAAGTATCAATTTTTACTCTTTGGTAGTTGGAGGAAGGGGCTTTTTCCTTTGTTCTTAATAATCACTAGGAACTTCCATAGTCTTGGTATGAGAAAGTGAAAGTCATAGTTATTCTTTTACTAATTAAATTGTTCTGTAGCAGCTTGGTGTAATTTGTGCTCAATTTGTACAGCTTTCACAATGGAAAATAAAGAATATTTGCTGCTTTTCTAAGTTAAATACTGATTTTTATGGAATTACTGCAGCAAGTAGTAATGCTGTTTGAAAAGAAAAACAATTCCCCAGAGAAAGAGAGGCACCTAAATCCATGCAATTATATCTGTACGTCTTTGGGATGTTTGCTTTGGGGAAAGATAAAGAGAAAACAAACAGAACATGATTTGTGGGGTTTTTTTAAGGCCATCTAGAAAGTGTGATGAGTGACTACAAATATTTAACAGCAAAGTTACCTGTAATTTTGACTCTTCGCAGTGGTTTTCAATCAAGAGCCCTATATATTTACAGTTTCTTGTTGTTGAAAAGCTTTTTTGAGATGGAGGGAGGGAAAAGGAGGATATTGATTTTTCTGAGCTTCTCATCCAACGCTGAACCAAAATACCTCTTCCTGTAATGCTCAATAGCTTTTGATGGAAACTGTGATGATAATAGAGGTAAGATAGAGACAATTCTCTGGCTTCTCAGTGCCTTTCACAATTATGAGAACGTGTTTTGGGCTGCTGCTTTTTCTGTCTCACTTTGCATCAAGTAAAATTTGTTAATCTGCAGGTTTATTTTTGTTATCTCAATGGGCAATATAGCAACAGCAGCTCTTTGCCTTACATCTGCTTATTTCATCATTGAAATGAGTATTTATTTGGTCTCTAGAAACCTAGTCTACATTGTGACACACTCACTATTACTGATAAATTCAGCTATGATAGAAAAGTTATAGGAACCTACTTGTGGTGGGTTGACCCTAGTCAGTAACTAAACACCCACCAGCTGCTTTCTCACTTCCCCTGCAATGAGATGGGGGCAAGAATCAAAAGAGCAAAACCAGAAACTCATGGGTCAAGATAAAGACAGTTCAATAAGCGAAGGAAAAAAAAAAAAAAAGTGATACAAAGGCAGTTAGTTACCACCTCCCACAAGCAGACTAATACCCAGCCAATCTCAAAGCAACAACTACCTTAGAAAAACTCCCCTCCCAGTTTTATTGCAGGGCATGACATTATATGCCATGGAATATCTCTTTGGTTAATTCAGGTCAGCTGTCCCAGCTGTGTCCCCTCCCAACCTCTTGCCCACCCCTAGCTTACTCATTGACAAGGGCAGAGTGAGAAAGAGGGAAGGCTTTGACACTATGCAAGCACTGTTCAGCAATAGCTAAAACATTGGTGTGTTATCAATGTTGTTTTAGTCAAATCCAAAACACAGTACCATATGGGCTGCTATGAAGAAAGTTGATTCCATCCCAGCCAGACCCAGTACACTACTTCAGATTTTCCTTCACATTTTAAGTGACTTTTAGTAGTCTCAAACGTGTGAAAACATGAGGGGGTTATTTCTTGTTCTAACTTAGAGACCTGGCTGCAAGGAACTGCTTGGTAGATGAAAACAACATTTTGAAAATAAGCGATTTTGGAATGTCTCGTCAAGAGGATGATGGAGTTTATTCATCATCAGGCTTAAAGCAGATTCCTATCAAGTGGACTGCTCCAGAAGCTCTCAACTATGGTAAGGATATAGCTTTATCTTCTTGGTATAAAAAATATGAAGTATAAGGTGCAAGGGGACTACATCATGGACGGTATTTGAGCATATATATAATTTTTCCTTTTTCCCAGTTCAGATCAACAGATGTTTAAAATATTTTAGTTACCTTTAAAATAATATTTCAGCCTCATTTAAGTTATGTAAAAATACTATTTTCCCTTCAAAAAGAACAAGGCAGCAACATCAAAATTGCTACTTATTCAACAGTAAAATAATGCTGTAGTTATGTTGCTAACTCGTTCCAGTGAGTGGGAAGTTCTGCATATTTATGGCATTTTTTTAAAAAAAAAGGCAGAAGATTTTAACATTATAGAACGCTCAGATAAATGATTAGATAAATCATTGTATTGGAGAAAAAAATGCTTTATTTTTTTAAACTGCAGCTTTTGTTTATATGCACTTTTATATATTGTTATGCTATTATGGGGAGGAAAAAATCCATTATTTCTGATTAAGTGATGTGGGTAATAGTTTCAAAACAAAAATAGAAACTACTGGATTTAGCTTTTTAGCTTGTAGGTAAAACTAGAAATACTAGTTCTAAGTAAAGTGAGTTGTGAAGAAGCAGCAGCATATTAAATGAATGAGCTCATATTCTGAATGCACTTCTCAACCAGTTCTTTACTTGAGTTCACAGAAAAAAAATTGAAACATCTTATATTTTCCTGTTAAGTTTTTCTAAATACTTCTCCCACCCTTTAGAGCTTTTGTTTAAAATAATGCATTGGAAATCATAATTTTCTTATGACTGTTAGAAGAAGAATCCTTTTCATTAGCAATTTTGTAGAAGTTGACGCCATACCACAATAATGCAAATCCTCCCCTTAGAAAGCTAATAATAAATGTAGTTAGAGCGACTGATCCTCTATTATCTATTTTTCTAAGAGGTGCTAGTGTTGCTAATGTTTACTGTGGGATACTATTTCTGTTTTGGGTGTTTATTCCACTATAAAAGGTGGTTTGAATTTTTATTTCTTTGTTTCAAAAGTACTTGTCATTTATTTGATATATAATGGAAACCCCTTCTCCACAGCCATATCAGTCCAGTCTACTACATTAAGCAGGAAACTGGCTTTTATGACACCTTCATTTTGTACTTCTGAGTCTTTGCTATTTTCCACACCTGACAGGAGAAGAATGTATAGCTGATTAACATCTTTACTTATTTACTGTTTTCTAAAATGAATTAATACCCAGCCACTTTTAGGTTATTTCCCAAACACTGCAGAAAATCGCTTATCTCAAACATTTGTTAAAGTATTCAGCAAGCTAATATTCAGCTTTCATATTATGGTTGAAGCTTTCTGTGTTGGTTTTTTTTTTTTGATGGATCATTTTTTCCACTCCCTTGAAAAGTGCAAGTTAAAATAATTGGTTTGTGTTTTGCTATTCTAATAATATGGTCATAAGTAACTATGTAGTTACTAGTAACTTAGTAACTACTGAAAGTAGTTAAGGATACCAGAGTGAAACAACTAAATGTGCAATATTTCAAAACTAGTTGACAACCATTGAGCATGTCAGTTCTCGATGGCAAAATTTAATGGTTGGAGGAAAATGAGAAATAGGGTCATTTGGTCATTACATGAATGATACAGTGCTTAAGAAAACAAATAAAAGTGCCTTTTTTTTTTTAAACACTTCTGTATTCACTTTATGTGACATTAATAGCAGTCACAAAAAGATTTTAAATTACAAAATTAAGGTTGGAAAGTCTAGAAACTGGATTAAGGCAAATGGAACTGTTAGGGAGTTGTGTATGAAGTCATGAATGAAATCTTGATGCTACTGGAGCATATGGAAGATTTAACCTTTAGTTCAGTGGGTACTGTTCAGTGCCATTCCATACCATTATTTTTACTTGGGACTATATGATTTCCATCACTTCCGTCAAGTGAAAATTTGTTTTAAATGCACCTAATAAAATTACATATTTAGGCCAAGGTGTAGGGTATTTTTGCTTCCAGTTCTCTCAAAATTAAAATGCACTTTTAATGCATGTTTTTCCAGTACAACTTTCCCAGTTCGTTAATGTTAATAAATTATTGTATTTGTTTATGAAAGAGCATGCCCTTTTTTCCCCAAATAATATCATAGTGGGAAAGACAATTAACTGTGTAGAAATTGTACTTTCTTTTTAAAAAAAAAAATTAATCACTTGTATCTACCGAATTACTTCAATGAAAAGTGTTAAATTCTGAAGAGAGTTGATATATAGACAAGGAAACTAATCTTATTACAAAGAGCAAAGTGAATGTCCATAATTACTGTCTACTAAACACACAAGCTAATGTAGATGGAGTTGTCAGCTGGAAGTGATATTTAGTTTAAGAATAAATTGAACTTTCTGACATCAGAGCAGTTATGTGCCAACTGTCACTATAATTTACGTTTATTTACCTTTATTCTAGTGTAAGTGGATTTAAAATGTTTAGCTGAAAATTTGACACAAGCGATGGGATTATAGGGCCTTTCTGGAAATGTGGCAGAAGGAGGGGAAAATAAGAGAAGTTAGTTAGTTTGGTTTGTTTGATGCTCAAAGATGAACAAACACACATTTGCAAGCATGTGTATGTTTTTAAGAATAAAGACAGTCATAGAATGTAACAAAGAAATACAGTCATAAAAAATGATGACAGCAACATGATAAATGGATTTTTTTAAGGTAACGTTTTCATAGACCCTGCTACAAAGGGCTAGGAGCCTACACTTTCTGAAATAGCATGCATCTTGATATGAATCCATCAGGGACAATAGAAATCTCTCCCCCAAGAGCTATCCTTCTCCCATAATATAAAGCTTTCATTCCACAAAGAGGTTTGGATTTAAATTATCTTAATTATTCCATCTGTCTGAAGCATAGTTGAAGATAGTAGTAGCTAGACTTTTTTTTTTTATTTGATTGGGTGCATCAGTTATTCAAGGTCCAAATTAAACAACAGTTGAAGCAACTGTAGATTCATTTCCAGAGAGTAGTTTCTCAGAGCAAGAAACCCAGGTCCTCTTTGCAATTAAGAACTACATTAATTTTAGCTCCTCTTGGAGGACTCATTGCCATGCTATATTAGGGAACTGGAAAAGGTAAATTTTTTAAGAGAGTTGAAAGTGGTTATAAACAAGGAAAAAAACCCTGACGTTTTTCTGTCCTTTTATATTAAAATAACATTAAAAAATATATTTTGGGGCAGTAAATGGAAAGAAATTCTTAACTTACATGGAAAATGACCAACATGGTAAGATCTCAGCCATGTGCTTTGTGTAACAAGTCTCTGTCAAATTACAGAACTTTAGGTTAGCTTATATTATTCCTGGGTATTAACTTTAAGATAATTGATGTTTATAATTTGAAATACAGGAGAACACGATATCTGAAGAACATTCATTAGGAGCTACAGCTTTATTATGCTTAAAGCTTGCCAAAATAACACTTACCTCTGCAGGAAATATATGGCCATAATTATGTAAAACATGATTTTTTTCTGCAAGTTAAGCCACTGGTTTTCTTTCCTTTCCATAGGGAGATACACATCTGAGAGTGATGTATGGAGCTTTGGAATTCTTTTGTGGGAGACCTTCAGTTTAGGAGTATGCCCATACCCTGGAATGACAAACCAACAAGCACGAGAACAAGTGGAGAAAGGTAGTTAATTGTAGGGAGCAAAAGAGATGCTGTGTAGATCCGTAGGGATGTAGGTACATACAGTATAAAAAATTTCAAAGAAATAACATGTATTATCTAGCAACTTTAGCAAAAATATGAGATTATTTAGTTGCTGTTTAGCTTTCTGGGAGAAATAGTGTGATTTATAAGCTTCTTGCTAAAAGGAAGATAATGACTAGTGACTTAAAGGAGGACAAAGTTATAGCATGTTGGCTTTTGTGGCTACATAACTAAAGGTAAAATGGAGAGGAGGGACTGATTGCTGTGCAAATAGAGGCTTGACCAGAATGAATTAGTTAAGATAATGGAAGTGGAAATATCCCAAACTGCTAGAAAAAAAAAATTATATCATTCTATCTTCTCTATTAAAGCATTTCAGACAAAATGTTAAGTTATGGTGGAGATTGGCAAGCTGGTTGAATGGTGAATGCCACGTTTTTTCTATTTTACAAAATAATCAAAAGACTTTTATTTAAAAGTAACAAATAAATGTGAGCAGGGTTTTGGGTCTTTGATTTCATCATCTTTAGTGGCATTTCAAGACTTTTCCTCCTCTACATATTTCTGCTGTGTAATTCATAAACAGGTTCTTACCTAGTAAAGCTACCAAATGATTAAAAACCTAGTTTGCTGAGTTATATAGAATGCTGTTGTTAATTATAATCACTGTAGATGACCATGGAAGTTTGTCCTTAAAAAAGCAAAGGAAAAAAATATGATGTTTTTCAGAGCAGAGGAGTGTTTATAAAAACAAGTCTTGCTACCTAAGTACTGAAATTCTGTATGAACCCACTGAGAAAGCTATAAGTCATATAAAATTTACCCTCAATATTTTTTTTAATGCAATGATATTGAACTTCGCTCATTTCTTTTTAAATTTGTCAGTATGTATCTTTTTTCAATGCTGTATATTTTTCCCTTTTTTGTGTACTAGGATACCGAATGTCAGCACCACAAAAATGTCCAGAAGAAATATGTAAAATAATGCAGAGGTGCTGGGCCTACAAACCTGAAAACCGACCAAAATTCAGTGAGATTCAGAAAGACCTGTCTTCAATCAAAAAGAAAGTGACATAGTCATAAACTAGTCTAGTCTGCAGGACTTTATTTTCCCGTGAAGTAATATTTTCCTCTTAAACACTGCATTTATACATCATTATTTGCAATATTCTTCTAATTACTTTAAAATTAACTGGGGTTTTTATATACGAGTTTACCAATCATGTCTACACCTGCTTTAAAAACATATTCTGCCAAATGCTATATATACAGTCACAGTAATATTGTCATTTAGGATACACAAAAATAGAAAAGCAGATGCTATAGATTTAAGTGACTGTGGCTTCTATCTGTTTTACAGCAAGTAAACGCTAGTGAAATTTTTCAGAGGTTTTCTATGTTATACTGTGTTCTTGCTCTCCTATCCCTGTCCCAGATATCAACACTATGGCACTGTAATGTGGTGACTGTGTCACACATGATGGCCTTAAAAGTGAAGACAGTTTTTGATAAGTATATCAATGAGACACTTTTATATTTTTTAAATTCTTTATGCATCTGATATTTTTAAATGATACCTTGTTTCAGGTTGAAGGTCAGATTCTGGATGTAAAGTGAAATCCAGAATTTTCTGTTCTAGAAAATTGAACTGCATGTGCATTTCTTACCATATTATAGTAAAATACTTCTGACTTTGGATGTGATTTACTTAAGCTACTGCTTTTTTCCTGTGAAGCCATCAGAATTCAGTAATGTCTTCTTTTCAATGAACTATATTTAACAAACCAAAAAGTCAATATCAAGTCTTGACTACATGTACGTTGTTAACAAATACCGCAAATCATCTGCCTTACAAAAAATAAGTAAAAGCAGTAGGTGCACATGTGTAGAAAGGGTCAACAAGAAGTAGATTTGCTAACGATAGCAGCATATTATAGATAACAACTAGGATTGGTTTTAGAGGAGTAAAAGAATGTGAGTTACTAGGTTTGGTTTTGATCCTGACTTTCCTTCAATTTGCAGTAATTATCAGTATGCAGCTGGAGCCTGCAAAAGCTAAACAAAAGTACATTCCATGCAAAGTATCCAAATAAAAACGCTGCTTCTCTATGCCATAAGGAAATATGTTTTAAGCCTCTAGCAGGCTGAACAAGGCAGAGTAGAAACATTAACCTTTTAACTTTTTAAAATCATTATGATCAGATTTCAAAAGACTCGGGACAGTGGAGCTGTAAACACCAACAAGAAGGAAAAAGTTTGTATATAAAAAAAAAAATCCTCCAGAAAGAATAAAGACTCAACACTCAGAGAAGGAAAGGCACAAAGTTTGTTACTACGACTCTTGGTTTTCTTTGCAACTTGGACTACAATGTCCCTTTGTCTCTTTTATATAAAATTCTAACTGGAATATATGTCCAGGTGTTTGTGTGTTAATCCCGAGGTCTTTGATTTTTCAGGAAGTTATATATGACTAGCTGTTTTAGAACACCATGTTTTTAGGCATCATTTAGGCAGAATTTAAATTAGAATTTTTAGAGTGTTGGGGTTTTTGTTGGAGGTGAAGAACTAATTAGATGGCTAGCTAGTTGCATTATTATTTTGCAGATCTCGGATAAGAGAGTAGCTCATTTATAGATCTCAGATCGTCTTTATAAAGGCCTTCTCTAAAACAAAAACTGTTAGCTGTACTAAAAAAAAAAGAATAAAATTCTCAAATGCAGTTGACTGAGGTCACAGAGTGAAAACATAGAATTAGGTGAACTTGATACTTTCTTCCCCTGCCTTCCCAGAACTGAATGCTTTGTAAGTAAAACTTGCAACAACTGGCTTGGTGTTTTATAGGTAAATATGAACTGTTATCCAATAGGACCACATAGGATGCATACTGTTACTAGCAAAGAAGGTTTGGGGAAAAAAAAGAAAAGCCTTCCTAAATTGCCACTATTTGGAACTCTCATCTAGTTTTAGAACTACAAAAGTTTCTAGATCAGCTACATAGCTGAAATTTTGTGAATGGGTTAAGAGAGACAGCACATGCTTCTCCATTAAAACCCTTCATCAATTTAAGGCAACTATGCTTTTAAAAGAAAAATCAGGTTGATAGAGGTTATTTCTAGATTGCACATGTGGAGGCTATTGACCAAGATATTTCCACCACTAAAAAAAAATAATTAAAAGATTCACAGTACTGCTATACAATCATCTCAGTTATTTCAGTCTCTCTCAACATATAAAAAATTCCACAAATATTAAATGCAATAGCAACACAAAATCCTTGCATTACTAATATGTAAACTAGTTTTCTCTGAATTTGTGCTTCAATTATTAAAGAATCTTTCTGCTCTTTAAACAGGGCTGCAGTAGGCTAACAGCTCTAGCTGCACTGTGCTGCTAAATCAGAAGAATCTGGCCCTTTGCACCTCCCAAACATTTCTTAACTCTAACAGCTCTGTCTACCACAGATACTCCTCTTTCACTTACTTCAAGAAAGTTACTCTTGTGAGACAAAAGTTCCAATATATCCCTGGTTTTGTTTGACTTAAAAGTTTCATAGTGATGTTATACCTTTATACCTGTGGCAATGTGTTTGTATGAAAATTTAGGTAACTGTGAATCCAAGGTGGAACACATAGTTCAAATCATGGTTTAATCAAGTTACAAACCCTAAATACATAATGAATTGTTCACATCATAAGAGACATCAGAACAACAACATTCCCCACTGTCTAATTTACAATACAGAACATCCTTTTCTTATTCTTATGGAACAATATTAAGCCAATTATGCCCCTTTCCAAAAGAATGATCTTGCTGTCAGACCAGATCCAAAACACTATCTTTAAAATTAATATCAGTTCCTCAATTCCGTTTGAGCTTTGCTTTAAACATGCCTTCTACTTATCAGAACTTTCCAAATAGTATTAATTTTCATTATTGTCATCCATTTTGCTTTTAGAAATCTGACCTCTTTACATCATATAGCCTTTAATGCAGGTAATTATACATCCCTCCCAAATTCTGAGACTTGCAACTTCAAACAACAAGCCCTGTTAAGTCAATAAAAGTCTAAAGGGAACCTAATTTTTCATTAGGTAACCAAGTTGATATGACTTAATGCATTTCAAATATACAAACTTTTTAACTGAAACAATTACTTTACTGATGTTTTGAATGGCAGTATTGCTTACACAAAATATCTCTTCAATAGAAGCATTTACGTTTCACTTTAATTCTATACAAAGGTAAACCTGTACCTTTGGTCCTCTACGGTTTTTCAGTGAAAGGAACTGCTGAATTAAAGTAATCAGTTCAGGTGCTTTCAGCCATTCTGATACGTAGCATAGATGCAGCCAGGATGTCACAGAGGTCTTGGACTCTGTATGGCACCTTTTTATATCATGCTTATGCTTGCTACAAATCACTGATAAATCCACTGGAAACTGGAAGTTTCTTGTATGTCTTGTATGTAGCCAATTCCTTCCAACACATGATGTTGTAGTGCTTAAGGAGGAGATAGTGACATTTTTTTCCTTCCCTCCGCCTTCTGCTTGGTCATGCCACAGATTCAGACTCTTCAGTAGACCTACCAACTAGAAGAAAAATATCTGTTTCCCCTGTTAATTGTATCATTACCTGTAACTGACAACTTATTTTTTTCCACTGAGATTCCCACCTAGTTTTTACTAAAATGCTAAAAACATGTAATTGGAAAAACTCAGAATTTAGGGTCATCACGCGGAGGACAAAAGACAGGCAGACAAAGACATCTTGAGGACTGAAAGCAAAACCCAAGCACCTATCCCATCCCTTCTATTAAAGAATTGTGTAGTTATATGCATATTCAAAAGCCTTTCAGATATAAAAATTTGAACTAATAGTTATAGGACTGATGGTTTTTGCAACTGCATGTGTTAATTTTCCTTCATATAGTTTTAGGCATCTGGAGAAGGAGAAGGGATATTGAGGAAGATGGGAAGGTTGATTCACTGGCCTATTAGTACACATAAGAGTTTTTGACACTTGTAACCTTGAGTTGGGGTACAGATACAGTTTTCAAATGTGTTTAAACCTTTTTTTCAAGTTTGTGCCAAAGTATGCATCATCAAGTTTAATATCAGGTAAAACACCTTTTATACTCTTTGTTGTTTAAAAATAATATATTTGTGAAACCGATCAATAATGCATAACACTGGAAATGGGTGCTTCTTCCCAAAAGTACACATGTAAAAAAACGAAACAACATTTGTAAGTTCATCTGGCTTTTAAGCAAGTCTGAAAATTATAACTATGTAATACAATCGTTAGTTATCTGTCCTTTATAATTTTAAATAGATATACATTTAAACTTTATTTATTTGCCAATTTTTTATATACTTTAAAGTTACACTTTTGAACTTCAGCTAGCTTTTTATTTTCATAGGCTGTTACAAAAAAGAATTTGGGTATTCTTGTAAACTGCAGACTGTTTTTGAATAGTCCTCTGTCTTTTCTGCAATCCCCTTTTTACTGTGCTCTTCCAATAAATGTAAAATATTTGGATCAAGCTGTCTCAAATTTAATTTGATATTTACAGGATATATTTATTTGTTTGCTTCTGTAGTCAGGTAGAAGATCAACTTCAGTAACTGTCGTGGTTTAACCCCAGACAGCAGCTAGAACCACGCATCCGCTTGCTCCCTCCCCCTAGTTGTGATGGGGGAGAGAATCAGAAGAGTAAAAGTGGGGAAAAACTTGTGGTTTGATAAGTAAAGCAAAAGCCGCGCAAGCAAGCAAAGCAAAACAAGGAATTCATTCACTACTTCCCATTGGCAGGCAGGTGTTCAGCCATCTCCAGGAAAGCAGGGCTCCATCACGTGTAACGGTTACTTGGGAAGACAAACACCATAACTCCAAACCGTCCCCCCCTTCCTTCTTCTTCCCCCAGCTT